>PVKE010001423.1:0-100910 GCA_004027555.1 Craseonycteris thonglongyai
TTCAGTGCATAGTTATTTCTATTTTACTTTTTGACAGATAGAGAGAGAGACAGAGACAGAGACAGCTAGAGAACCAAACTGTGGGAACTCCCCAGTTCAGCACGTGGGTCCTGCCTGGGCCGGAGCCGGGATTCGATCCTCGGTCCTCATGGCCTCAAAGCGAGCGCTCAACCCGCTGAGCCGTCCCGGCTTTCCCTCACTTAGCTTTTCTGTGCCTTGGTTGCCTCATCTCCAAGAAGGGGTTGCTCATAGTGCCCCCACTTCCCAGCTAGACGCTCCTGTGTGAATCAGCTAGCCGCCTGGCAAGTGCTAAGCTCCAGCTGACGGTTAGTTACCTGTGGTTGGGCAGGTGAGCCCCGCGGGCTTTGGGGACCAGAGCAGTGAAAGGATGATTGGTGCTTCACCACCTCCCATTTCCTGAAAGAAGAAAAGCATTGGCTTCCTCCCCAGCCAGACTTGGCAGCTTCCCCGAGTTGCAACACGTGGTTCAGACAGAACCGGTGGGTTTTCTGGTGGCCATATACGCACAAGTGGGGGCCGTGGTTGGTCAGTTGCTGTTGCTCGATCTTCTGAGTTCCAGCTACACCAGACATCTTACAAGCATCACCTCAGCAGCCCTGTGAGAGCTCTTCTCCCCACTTCACAGACGAAGGAACTGAGGCTCAGAGAAACGAAGTAACACACTCAAGGCCACACAGATAGACAGTGGCTGAGCGTGCTTTGCCCATGAGTTTGTGCTGCCTCTGTGGGCGTTAATAGCTCTGTCGGTTCCCACATGCCCATCCCACCTGCCACAGAGGGAAAGGAGAACTCCTGCCCGCAGACGTGCACGCAGCGTCCTCCACGAGGTCCTCCTGCTGGGGTCTTCCCAGCAAGGGCCCCCCTGAACCCATGGAGCTTGGTCTGTCCACCCTGTCTTCCCTTCCCCCAGTAGGAGAGCTGGCCTAGGTGGGGACTGCAGAACCGGACTGTCTGCCATGTCTGCAGGGTTCCACGTCAGTGAGCTGCCTCAACACGTTCGTCTCTGCAGGACGCCAGAGGCCGGCCCTCCAGATTGCAGGACTGTGGGATCTTAGCCGCCCATCATGACAGCAAAGGGAGCGTAGGGTGGGGTGGGGTGAGAGCCGAGGATTCTCTGAGGCCAACCGAGTCCGAGCTGGGGGCTCAAGGCTGGCCCTTTGCTCAGGGTGACATCAGGCCCAGGTGACTCACCACCCTTAATCCTCCTGGTGCCAGAACAGCTCGCCAGCTCTTTGTGGGGTTGAGGTCAGAGCCAGCAGCAGCAGCCCTGCGCCGACAGGCCCCAGAGGGGTGGGACAAGCAGTGAGCGAGGGCGGTGACAGAACACTGGCCTGGGGTTCCTCACTGGCTCCCCTGAGCCCCCGCCGCTTCCTTGTCTGCAAATTGGAGTGAATGATTCCCGCTGAGCACTGGGCACAGGCCTGGCACTCGAAGCTCTGTCATCGTATGGGTCTTAGGTCAGATGCCTCTGATGTTTGCTTATTCAATCATCCATTCAGTCATTCATTCATCAACCCCACAGAAAGTGCCCTGTCAGTGTTTATATGAGTTAACAAAGCCATCAGTGAGATAATCAATGAATGAGGGAGACAGCAGGCACTCCCAGCTGAGCCTCTGCTGCCAGACAGAGGGGCAGGATACGTTTGGGGAATGGTGAGTGGTTCCGCGTTCATTTAGTCAGCCAGCATTTACTGAGCACCTACTACATGCTAGACACAGCACGTGGGGGCTACGACATGGAGCATGACCCACCGAACCTGCACCCATGTGGGACTCACAGTCTGATGGGGAAGGCAGGGCATTAACAAGGAAACCCGCAAACAGGCGAGGCCATTCGAGACGTGGGCGTGCAGGCAAGGAGCTCAGCGGGGGCCGAGAGCAGAGCCCACTCTGAGTGGGCAGCTGAGATACCTCACAGAGGAGGAGCTGGGTGGGAGGAGGGAGCCAGGCCCTGAGACAGGAAAGAACTTAAGTGACAGTAACAGAGAGATTGGCCAGAGCTGCTAGAGCAGAGCCAGAAGGGAAGAGAGGGGGGTCCGCAGGGCCCCCAGTGAGCAGAGCTCTAGAGTCCTGCGAGCCCCGGGGTCAGGAGGGGGGCGATGACCTGTCGTGCTTTGGAGACGGGGCCTGCCAGCTGGGTTAGAAGTCCCGGATTCTCAAGGAGGGACTCGGGGGGACTGAGGGACTGAGGGACTGCTGACACATCTGGGGCTGCACGGGGATGGGGCGGAGAATTCCAAAGGGCTCTCCAGCCCCCAATCTCAAGTCTTCTGAAAGCCAAGGGCATGGCCGGCCATGGCAGCCTGGGGGCTTCCCGCAGACGCGCCTGCTTCTCCAGGAGCCCACCGTGTCCTCTCCTGCATGCAGGTTCCCCAACCTCTTCCCACCCCTGAAGCCCGAGACGGTGGCCCGGAGGACGGTGGAAGCCGTGCAGCTCAATCAGGCCCTCCTCCTGCTCCCGTGGACGATGCACGCCCTCATTATCTTGAAAAGGTACGGGGCTCGGGGAGAGAGCTCCGGGCCCTTCTCCCGGTGGACCCTGGTGGGGAAGAGGCCGCGGGCAGGAAAAAGGACACGGGGATCCATGAGTCGCGTCTGCCGTGGGCGTGAAGAGCGGTGGCCCCTGTGGAAGGGTTTCCTGTTCTCACTACCGGGCAGCGGTTCTCAAACTCACTGGTCTCAGGACCCCTCTACGAGCTTAAAAATTATTGAGGAGCCCAAAGAGCTCCTGTTTATGTGAGTTGGCTCTATTACTATCTCTTGTCTCAGAAATTGAAAACAAGAAAACATTTTATAAGAGTCATACATTTGTTTATAGTTAAAATATTTATTGATTTATAAATAGCAGTAACTAATCCATTCCATGTTAACATAAACGACCTTTTTTATGAAAACTAAGCATATTCTCAAAAAAGAAAAAGGAATGTAGTGAGGCTGGCCTCGTTTTACATTTGTGTGAAGCTCTTTATTGTCTGACTTCATTGAAGACAACTGGATTCTTGATTCGACTTCTATTTGACTCAATTCTGATGTCACGTGTCAGGTAGCCTCCAGAAAACACAACGGTACCCCCATGAGAGGATGAATGAAAAAGGCAGATAATGTCTTTGTATTATTATAAAACTGATTGGACCTCACCGACCACTGAAGAGATCTCGGGTAACCTGCCAAGGGTTCCTGGGCCACACTTTGAGAACCACTGTTCTAGCGACCAATCATTGGCCATAGCCTTCAGGAAGTTGAAGCTACTGGTAAAGACAGGGCTCAGGATTCCCGGAAGTGGCACAGTGCTAGTCAGGTGGGATTGACCGGGCAGACCACCGCCTGGGGTTCACCCAGCATCACAGTCCCTAGAACTGTCCAGACTTTGAGTGGCAGACCCTTCCCTCCAAGTGCCGCGCTGCAGGGGCCATGGCAGGTGTCCGACGGCTTTTATGAGCCTCTCAGTGGCACAGGGAAACCTTCCCCCCTGGAATCCCTCGTGACCAGCCATCTCCAGACCCCAGTTCTGCTGGCTGGACCCCTCTGACCAGGGAAGTGAAGCAGCCCAGTGCCTTTCTCAGACCCCAGCTCCCAGGAAACCAGACTCCCCTCTGGCTGTCCACGTCGGGGTCCAGCTAAGGGGCCCCTCCGGCAGCAGGTGCAGGAACCACAGAACCGAGGGGACACATCAGGCAGTCCTTTGTCCTCCAAAGTCAAAACCCTTTCAAGACACAGAGTAGGGCAGCAGGAGGGGCTGGGGGTGCCTGGGGGAGTGTGGGCCACACCTTGGCCTCCCTTCATCCATCCTCACTGTTGCTCGGAGCTGCTCCTTGGCCACCTCTGAGAGCCCCTAGGAGATCAGGGACTCGGGTCCTCACCCAAAGCCAAGCTGCCACCTTCCACCTCAGGGAGCTTGTGAGAAGCCTTTCAGAACATTCTAGAAAAAGCTAGATTGTCTAGAACATCTCAGTGCTCTCACAGTAAGCCCCCAGCCGGCATTTCCTGTTCTGCCCCCTACAACTTTCCCACAGGAAACAAAGGCCACCCTTCTCCCCATGCCCTGCACTGCACTGCACCCCCTCCCCATTCCCCAAGAGAAGTCTTCACAGGCTGTTCCCAAGCCACCACCTCCAGGAAGTCCTCCACGTCCCTGGCTGGAAGGCAGGCTTCGGAGTGGGCCAGGGCCCTTCAGTTTGACTCAAATGGACTAAGTGGGGCCCTCTGATGCCCGGCCCTGTGCTGGGGGCCAGGATCAGAGATAAAATATCTGCCCCACGTTTCCCATGAACTTGACAAGTAAAGAGTGAGGACATCAGGGCTTGTCGGGGAAGCTGGGACCAGGGGGAGCCCAAGGACAGGCCTGGGTGTGCGTGTGGGAAGTTTCCCAGGAGGAGGTTACACCTGGCAACGGAACTCAGTCCCACACGGCAGTATTTGTTGAATAAGTGACACTTAGAATAAACTGATTTCTGAGATACCTATGGGCCCTAAAGTGCTGTGAATGTGGCTTTGAACGTTGATTTCTACCACCCACCCTTTACCTTGTAAATAGCCGTTTATCCACTTATTTGAAAGCCCTGCCTTCGTGGAGAGGGTGGGGGGCGGCTGTGGAATTGGAGATAGAGGTGGGGAGAGCTAATGGGAACTGTCACACTACTACACCCTCCGTGTGGCCCCCAGGGGCCCAGCCTCGGCTCTGACCCTCTTGTCTCCTCCCTACTCCCCCAGCATACTCCCACAGGCTGCACTGGAGGAGATCCACAGATTCTCAGGAACCTACACCTGCATGAACACTTTCAAAGGGCGGACATAAAGGCAGGATGCAGAGACATGCTCGGAAGCCACGGAGCCTGAGGGGACTGAGGCACCTGGGCGCACACCCACACGCCTGTCCCTTGGCACACTTCTGCTGGGTGAGCAAGACTGCTCCTGTCCTGGAGAAGAATCTGTCTGCCCCTCAGGCCAGCCCCAGGACCTTTGCACAGGACCGGGCATAACTGACCCCCATGGGGAGGCAAGCAACCAGCCAGCAGCCACCTTCAGACTTTTGTATGTTTCTGATTCTGTAGTTTATTGTGAAATTGCTTCTCAAGTCTTATCAGCCTCACTAATGTGCATAGACTCTTCCTGGGAATGTCTGTGTTCAGCTACTTCTTTCTCTCCAGAATCCACTCATCCTCAGCTTATGCAAACTGGTTGAACGGCAGGAATAAAAAATAAAGAGATGGCTTTTGCGAGTTCCTTTGCTGAAATCCTTCTACTTACTTACTTACTTACTTACTTATTTACTTATTTATATTGTTTTTGACAGAGAGAGACAGAAGGGGGAGGGCCCACATCAGTCTCCATAGTTGAACGTCATTCGTTTTTTGTTTTGTTTTTCTTCGATACAGTTTTGTTCCACAGGTGGATGCAGGGCTACACAGGGCAAGAACCGGGCCGGGGGCCTCCGGCCTGGGAGGCACGTCCCTGCTGAGGGCCTCCTACATGGGAAGCATGCCTGGGGCGGGAGCCGAACGGGGGGCCTGCCACATGGGAAGCTCTCCCCAGTGAGAACCGAACTGGGAGCACATCCCCGTTCTGCACATGGGTCCCCATGGGCCTTGGGCCCTGGGGCTGCAAAACGAGTGCTCAGTCTGCTGAGCCATCTGGCATTCTCCCTTTGCTGAAATCCTTGGCCCCTGGTCCTTGGTGGGTCGTGGGGAGGGGGCCAGTCCCAACCCTCAAACCTTATCCTTTTAAAGCAGACTGTCTGCTCAGGGTGCTCAGCTGCCAGGAGTGGAATGAGCGAGAAGGGGACAGAGATCAGGAAAGAAAGGAGCTCAGGGCTGAGGGCACATGGGTGATTGCTGGCTCTGCCAGACCCCACCCCACAGCCATAGGTTAGGGGGCATTTGCCTCCTCCCACCTGCTTCCCTGGTATGACCACCATGAACTAGGCTGCAGAGAGCTTCCCTCTGCCCTGCCACAGCCCCACCAGCCACAAAGCCACCAACTCAGGAGAGCACAGCTTTATTGAGCACCCACTGTCTACCTCGCATTTGCTGGGTGCTGAGTGGGGAACATTGCTGGGAAGCAACAACTCTGAAGACCACCTGTGCTAGGAGAGGGCTCTGGGTCCCTGAGCCAGATTTGATGGTGGTGGAAAGAAGTGAATGACAGGAGGAGGGGGAGGTCTTGAATGATAGAGAAGACTGACACCGCCTCAGCCAATAGGAAAAATTATAGCCAAGGAGAAGTGGGGAGAGGTGCGCCCACGTCCCCCTGGTGTGCGCTCCCCCCCTGCCGCAGCACGCGCAATGCACCTGACCTTGGGCACAGGTGGACTACAGAATCTCATCGAAGTAGACTCCACCTTCACAGCTCTTGGGATGTGGGGGGTGCGGAGAGGGGAGCAGGCAGTGAGGACAAGGTCACTCGGAGCGTTCCCGTGGGCTGCCTAAAGCCTGCCCTCACAGCCCGGCCCATCATCACTCTGGTCTGTGCGCAGAAATGCCAAGCTAGTATACCCACTGTTCACTGAGCACCTACCAAGGGCCACCAAGGCCCCACTTTTCACTGATAAGTATCCGCTGCTCTCAGGGGCAGCTGGAGACCAAAACAGCTCACAGGAACCCCTGTAGAGACTTCCAGCAGCCACTTGAGTAGCAGCCGGGATGTGACCCTCAGGGTCTCAATGGCTTCTAACAACTGAGGTTTGTCTTACAATGGCCACCTGACCTTCCAGGGTGGCTCCGGCTCTGCTCTGGGTCATCTTCACTCTGGGACTTCCATCTGGGACAAAGTCCTCTCGTGCCACAAGGTAGACACACCTGGCCACCCACACAGTGGCTCTGAAGGTTTCTGCCCCAAAACAATGCAGGTCACTCCGCTCACATTTCATTGGCCAGAGCAGGTCATGTGATCAAGCCTGCCATGGACATAGCCCGGCAATCCGTCCCCATGGAACGGTGGTCAGGAATTTTGAGCTACAGTGCCATCTGCACCAGTAAGAACATGAGGGAAAATGGAAATGGAGGCAGAGGAAGCAGACAGATCGTGCCCTGGGGCCCGATGACCCCTCGTTGGTCCACATCAGGTGCTGAGCTGAGCGCACACCTTTGAGGGGGATGGTGGTATTAGAAAGACCATTTCGCAGGTGAGAAAACAGGCTCTGGGCAACGAAATTACGTGCCCAGGCAGAATCGGCACTCTGCTCTACCCGACCCACAAGCCCCCTCGCTGACTGCCACCTTGAGGACATGTGTCACCAAAGTATGTGGGGGGCCCCAAGCAGATGACGGGGTCCTCCTGGCACCCTGGGCAGCCTGGCGAGATCAGGCCTGAAGCGCCCGGGCCACTCGGCATGTCTGGACACCGTGGGTCCCCTGGGCTTGGCCTGCCCCACTGCTGTCCCCGCACCCCAGTCCAGGCATGTCACTGGCTCTCACAGGAGGTCGGTTAGGGGTGGGCACATCTCGGTGAGCAGGGCTGGAAGAGGAGAGGAAGTGGTGGTCCTGCCTGCTGAGCTGTGACCTGACCATCCTGTGCTCACAGCCTTTAGGAGACGAGGCCCGAGGCTTTCACGAAGTTGCATTTGGCCCACAGGCGAGGATCCCAGGGCTCCAAGGGGACTCGGGCCCAGCCAGCCCTCCCCGGGCCCCGCCAGAACAAGATGGCTGTCTTGGCTGCAGGGTGTGGGACCTTGTGGCTTTCCAGAGTCCCGGGGGGCTTCTCCTGTCAGTAGGGAGGGGCCTAGTCCTCCCCCGCAGCCCCCTCCACCCCTCCACTGGGATACTTTGAGCCTCTTTCTGGATCTTTTCCCAGAGGAACCAGAAGAACAAGCCTTGGGCAGATTCCCAGGAGGCCCGTCCTGCCCGCCCCTGGATGGTTGGGCTGCTTACAGAGTCTTGACAGTGAGCGTGGAGAGCTAATTCTGTCCCTTAGTTTAGCCAAGCAAAGGAGAGTGACAAACACCGGAGGGGCCAGGCCTGGGAAAAAGACTTGGGCCCTGGGAAAGGCCCCAGCTGCTATGCCCGGGGCTCCTCCCCAGCTGCAAAGAGAACCAGATGGAGAGGGAGGCGCCAGGCCCAAGCCCCTCCTGCATGGTTCCGGGGGGCCCGGCAGGCTGGCCTGACTAGTGGTCAGCAGTGAGTCCTGTGGCCACCGTGCCGCTCCCAGGGCCAGAGCGCTTTCAGAAGTGGGCTCTTCTCAGGCCCAACTGGTGGCCGGGAGGGATCAGCGTGACCGAAGGCCCCATTCCCAGCCCTTCAGAGGGAGGATGTCCTAGCCTGATGGGGACAAAAAAATGTCAGGTCACAAACAAACCCTGCAGCCCGAGGGCTGAGTGAGCGGAGGGAAGAGGTGGGGGGTGGGGTGGGACTCATTCCGGGACCCCTCTGGGGGCTCCTCCCATCACCACACATGTGGGACTTCTCTCGCTGAGGGTTTTTCTCTGATTTTCAGGAAAGGCCTTACAAAGGGGCGTGGGGGTGGGGAGGGATCATTAACAAGGGTCCAGAGTTCTGTGAAGAGAACGGCTATATGTGGATACCCCACGTTTCAGGCAAAGCCAGGAGGTGACAGTGACCCTCAATACAGGAGGAAGGCTGGAAACAGCTTGTGGGCACTCGAGTCACCCCGTCCCCAGTGAGTAGGGCTGTGAGACTGTGTGACTCCATTTACCAACATTCCTTAACATGTTCCTGCCGTGGACCAGAGCCTGGGCTTGGGGACCGCTGTCCCTCAGCCATGCGGGAGCCAGCCGCCCCCTTCACCTCTCACGGTTCCCAGGGTCCTTGGTTTCCAGCGTCCCAACAGACCACTGAGTGGCCAGCTTCTCCCAGCCCACCCCGAGGCCAGGAAGCTTCACAGGAGGTGGGAAACTGCAGAGTTTGGGGACAGAAATCCAGACTCTGGAGTTCCACAGGCTCTGCTACCCTCTGTGCGTGTGACATTACCTTTCCTCACCTGCATCCAGTGTGAAGGCTCTGGAGACCCAAGGGGACAGTGTGATGCTGGCTGCTCCACGGGTCCCAGTCAGGACCCCACCGGACCCTTTGGGTCACTGCCTTGGCTGACTCCCTGTATTCAGAGTGGCAGGAAACTATGGCTCAGAAGACCCCAACGTGGGCAGTGGGTGCAGGAGCTGGGGGAGGTGCCTCACCTGGAATGGGGACTGCGGTCCTTGGCACCCACAGGCCGGCCAGGACATCCCTCCGGCACCTCCCACCGTGGCTGGCTCTGGCCAGGCCCTTTTCACCCAAGTCTCTCCAAGGCACAGGATGGAAATAAACACTGCTGGGCGTGGCGGGGGTGGCCTCGGCCCTGCTCTCAGTACATGACCCCCCGGGGGGACAGCAGGCCTCAGAGGCAGGGCCCGCAGGGAGCCACAACCCCAAACTAGCTGGCAGGGAAGGCCCGTGCAGGGCAGCTGGGCCAAGTGCACAGCTGTGTGACCCGGGGGTCATGACTTCTCTGGACTGAAGCAGCTGGAAGGGAATATTTCTGCAGGGCCCTGAAACCTAGATGCCCACGGTCCCCTGTGCAGCCCAGCTCACACAGGCCAGCCACCGGACACCTCCTGTCTCCGCCAGCAAGCCCCGCCGCACTCGTCTCCTCCCAGAGGCGTCCCCCTGACCGGTGGCTCGTCTCAGCCTTCCGTCTCGTTTCCTTCCTCACCCCCTGCCATTACTATCGTGTTCGTGTATAACAGCTTCATTGAGATTTAATTCACAGACCACACAATTCACCCGTTGAAAGTGCCCAATTCAATGTGCTTAGTATAGTCACAGGGTTGTGCAACTGTTACCACAAACATCCTTTGGAGCATACATACCGGATGTGGCCTTTTGTGTCTGGCTTCTTTCACTAAACCATAAGGTTTTCAGGGTTTGTCCTCCATGTCATAGTGTATGTCAGAGCGTCGTGCCTTCTCGTGGTCGAGTGTGTCCACCTCCGTGTGTGTGCCCCGTCCTCACTCTTGAAGGACATTCGGGGCTGTTGCTACTTACACATCCTCTTACCCATCTGGCTCTCTTCCCCTCTGCAGGAGCGAAGGGGCAGGTCCACTTCCCCACAGCACTTAGCAGGGCGCGAGGCACAGCCGACGCCGGGTAAATATTTGCTGTCCGAATGAAGAGGGACAGAACCTTTGTGGAAGACAGCCAACAACGGTGTGTGGCCTTCTCCCCAACACACCCGTTCCCCCGCCACCCACCTTCCCTTAGGCTTCCAGGCGGGGTGGCCCCTGAGCAATAAAAGCAGCCTTTATCATTAAAAGCTCAGGCGCGACCCCAGGGACACGATGGACATGTCAGTGGGAATAATTCTCGGTTGTCTTGTGCGCTGTAGCATGTGTGGTGACATCCCAGGCTGCTACCCACTAGATGCCATCAGCACCTTCCCCTCCTAGGTGTGACCGCCTAAAAACGGTTCCAAAAATGTCCCCCCAGGAGCTAATTCACCTCCGGTGGAGAACCCGTGGGCTACACACCTCTTCTCATTTCCTTTTCATCACGCAGAGCAGAAGGACCTGCCACTGCATCGCAAAGGAGCCTGAGGCCCAGAGAGGTGTAGCGGTCTGACCACGGAGAGACCAGCGGCAGAACCCGGATGTGGAGCACCTGCCCCTCAGGGGCCGGCCCTTCACCTCCAAGCAGGAGCCAGAAAGCAACAAAACCACAGCCTCCCTGGGCCGTGCCAAGCCACCCTTGAGTGTGTCTCTCTGGGCTCAGCCGAAAGCTCCCTCACGCCGCCCTCTTGGTGAGTTAAGCGAACGCTGCAGAATTTTCCGGCCTGCCTCTCCCCCGCCCCCTACATCCTTATCATTCCTTTCATTTTTCAGCGTTCACAAGACAAAGGAAATAAGCACTTGGAGGAAGACCCAAGCTGTGTTTGTTCCTTCGCTGCTGCTGTGAAGTAACTGGATCCTGCTTGGAGGGGGTCACGCTGGGACCGTGAGCAGTGCCTGGCCCTGGGCACGGGAGAGTGAGGCGAGGCAAACTGCCCCCAAATGCCACGACGGCGTCCCGGGGCAGTGGGGGTTCTGGAGCCACGCCGGCGGTCCGCTGGCCAACGGCCAGCTGATGATCTCGGGGAGCCAACGTGGCCAGTCCAGCTGGGAGCCGTGGAGTGTGCAGAGAAGGGAAGAGGCCGTTCTTCGGAGCTCCCTGTGGTTGAGATTCTGAACCCTTGAGCCGGTCACCTCACCTCCCTGGGCCTGCGTCCTCATCTGCACCGCTCTCCACAGCGTTGTCTGTGAAAACCAAGGCCGCAATACACAGATGAATGTCTGTGTGCTTGGTATTAATAAATAGCAAGTTATAAAGGAATAGACTTATATTTACTTTATAATAGAATGATAAATTAATTGTTGTATACTTGGTACCTGGCGGATGGACCCTCCACGCTTCACATGTATTTAATAATTAAAGCCCCCAACACTTTACAGGAAACAGGCAGTGAGACAGGAAGTCACCTGCTCCGGGGCTTCCTACACAGTGAGCCACTGGTGGAGCTGGAATTTGAACCCTGGAGTCTACCTGCAAAGCCCTTGTGCTTAATCCCTGGGTTTCATGGTCTCTTTTTTTTAAGATTTATTTTTATTGTTTTTGACAGAGAGAGAGAGAGAGACAGAGACAGAGAGAAGGGGGAGGGCCCAGAACAGTCTCCATAGTTGCACGTCACTGGTTTTTCCACATAGTTTCATTCCACAGGTGGGCGCGGGGCTGCACAGGGCAGGAGCTGGGCCGGGGTCTTCACCCCGGTTAGAACCGAACTTGGGGAACTCCCCAGTTCAGCACACGGGTCTGCACGGGCCGGGGCCAGGATTCAATCCTCAGTCCCCAGGGCTGCAAAGTGAGCTCTTAACCCACTGAGCCATCCCGGCTTCCCCATCATGGTCTCTTGAATAGGAAGCCTAGTCTGTAAAGAGTGTGGAGTGTGATTCCTGTCACCCTTCATCAGCATTGCTGTCCTAGCGCACCCATGTCCACAGCATCACCAGGTTCTGACACCTCTTGGCCCCCCCGCTTGCTCCTGGCTGCAGATGGACCAACACAGGCCAGCCTGAGCCACCCTTGAGGCCTTTCTGTGACCAGACACCTTCAAGGTGGGTCTCCTTTCATAGCTCACTGGGGTCTGCCCTGCCTCCTTCACTGTGGGCCTGAGGGGCAGCAGAGTGTCCAATTCTTTCATGCCTCAGCCCATCCTCAGATTCTCTCTCTCTCCAGCCCCCAGGGCTGAACACAAAGCCAGCACCCACGGCAGATTGCTCCCCCTAGCCCATTTTCAAGCCCCCTTAAATGTTCTAAGAGACACTTCATTCACAGGGTGCCCGCTGAGGGTGTGAAAGGTGGTGAACAAAGCAGGAGTGTGCCAGGCCCAGGCTAGGAGTTCCCGGCCCGTGTTTACCCCAGCTCCCCCAGTCCTCAGCCCCTCCCTGAGGGCACAAGTGGCCGGTAGCGTCTCTATCCAGGTGCCCAGCCACAGACACTGACTGTCTGCAGAGTTTCTGGGATGGACGTCGGGAGCTCAGAGTGGCCTGGTAGACCAAAAACCAGGCTTGACGAGGCCAAGGCCAAGCCGTACAGTTGGACCGCAGCCCCCCAATCCTGCCACAGGACAGTCTGGACCCTGGGTGACCCTGCTGCTACCCCCACTAAAGAGAACCACCCCCCAAGTGCACACAGACACGCACTTCTCCGCATTGCTTGTTGGAGTCACAGGCTGGTGGAAGCATGTGAATGGTGGAATCATGATTGCGTGCCCACACCTCAGGAGCCTGGGGCAAGGAAACCAAATATGGAGATCGGCTGTCTACGGCTTTCCGTCGGGAGTTCCCCTAGAACCACCCTGAGCCTGAGACAAGGGCAGATGGCCCCCCATGGGACACTGGCAGACTCCCTGGGTGACTACTGGTCTCATCCACAACCATTCTTCCATAAGCAAAAGAAAGGAGTTATTAATTCCCATAACTGGAAAGCCAAATGATAGCTGGTTTCAGGTATGGCTGGATCCAGGGCTTCAGCAGTATTTCTAGGACCAGGTTCCCATCCCAGTATCTCTCTCTGTCCTTCAGCTCACATCCTCTGGGCTGGCTTCACTCTCAGACACCTTGTTCTAGTGATGGCCAACTGGCTGCTGGGCTGCAGCCTCACACTCTCTCAGGTCCAAGGGCAACAGCCACAAAAAAAAAAAGTTGTTTCTTCTTAGTCATCCAGAGTTGGTTCTGAGTGGCTTGATTTGAGTCACATGTGAACCAATCACATGTGACTAGAGAGATGCAGTGCTCCGATTGGCCAGTGTGTGTCATGTGGTTTGTCTTTGCAGCCCGGGAGGGAATGGTGCCCACTGAAGCACACTGACTGGGAGTTGCAGAGGGGTGGGTCCCCAAAAGTCCAGTGGGGTGCCCTAGCCAGGAGGAGGGTGAGAGGAATCTGGGCGGCAAAATCAGCTGTCACCAGAGTGAGCACTGGTGGACTTCCTGACACTTGCCCCTGGGCCTTTTGGAATGACAGCTGGCCAGGCTGTCCCCACTTCCCAGAATGGGACTCGGCCTCTCCTGACTGACAGTTGGCAAGTGTGGTGACAGGCAGTTGGCGGCCCTTCTCCTGACCCCTGGCTGTCAGTGGGCGCCCTGGGGGGCAGCTGGCTGGTGCAGCGCTTGGCAGTTGCCCACTCCTGCCTGGCCATCCCTCGTGGGGCCGCCCTGAGGCAGGGAGGGAGCCCTCCTGGGGTCCCCACCCTCCCACTCTGCCATTTGGGACCAGGAGTGCCCTCTGGGAGCCAGGCCAGTGATTCTGGAACGCAGGGATCCAGGAAATATTAGAACGGGTGCGCGGTTTGCCCCTGCTTGTGTGGTGTCACTCAATCTGTGACACATCGTTCTGAATGGCCCACTCTGGTCAGGCCCAGGGTGGGGGGTGGGGAGAGTGAGCCCAATAGGCAGAGCTTATCCTCTGTGACCTTTCAGCTCATCAGGGGCGAGCGGCCTGACTCCTGTGCTGGCGGAGTCGACGTGAGGGGTGTGAGATGAAGGTGGGGTGGCCCCCAGCGCGTGACCTGAAGCTGAGGCCCCGGCGAGTGTCCCTCAGGAGCAGCAGAGAGAAGGCCCGGCTCCAGGAGTGTTTCGGGTGACGAAGAAGGCTGGAGTCAGGGCTGTGCGGGCGTGGGGCTGCCACACTCCGGAGAGTCAGTGAGGACACAGCAAGGGCCCCGGTAAGGACCTGGGACTGTCGCCCAAGGGCAGTGACGGGATCAGACTTGCATTCTAGAAAGGTCAGTCCACATCCAGACACCACTGGTTTCGGGGAACACAGGCAGAAGCGGGGGGCAGTTCAATGATCCAGATGAGAGAGGGAGGTGGCCCAGAGCAGGAAGGGGCAGATGTAAAGAGGTGGGAGGTTGGGGGGATGGCCGGGAGCTGCCCCACGCTGCACTGTTAGTAGCAGCTGCCCAGGCACACGCACAGCGGATCCCATCATGGTACAAACAAGGGAGTCCCGTGTGTGTGCACACACGCACCCACACGCACCGTGTTTGTGGGCACTGGTGTGTACTGAGCAAGTGGAGGAAGGCCGCGTGAGATGCGGGAGAGGCGGGATGGGACGACTCCTTCATGCGTCTGTGTTTTCACTGGTCCCTGTCACACCCATTGCTCTTACAGCTCTGCAAAGGGATTTGAAGGAAAGAAGGAAAAGTTGAGAAAAAGTGAGTGCAGAGGCGGATTTGGCTTTGGGGTCAGAACAACCTGGGTTGGGATCCTGGTTCATCGACAACTGGTGGACCTAAGAGGGGGGACTGGGCCCTCCCCAGCCCCGTCTTCCTGCCGCTGGCATTATGGGAACTCACGAGTGTGAAGTGCTTTGCACAGCACCAGGGTGGCTGTCACTGTGGTTGTGACTCCTCACCCCTCCACCCCCATCCCTCCCCGCCCACCTCCCTCTACTCCTTCCCTCCACATCGCAGAGGCATAGGTCAGAAAAAAGGAGGCTAAGACCAGGAGGAGTCTGGGTGACCAACCCCGGGATGCCAGGACAGACGGAAGGCCGGGCCCAGGGCCCACCCCAGGGCCAGGGAAGGAGGCCGACCGCCCCTCCAAGACCAGCTATCCCATGAGCTCGGCTCCTGCCTCAGGCCAGGATGACACATGGGTCCCCAAGGAGAGGTCACTGTCTTGGGAGCAGCGTGTGTTTGGCGGAGGCCGGCGGGGTGGAGCGCCTTCCTAGCGCCTGCTCAGCCCCTGTCTGGTGTTTGAGGGCTGGGACCTCGCCAGCAACAGGACTTTATTTTGGTTACTAAGGATGGGAAGGTTCAGGTCATAAATTACTGCCTGGCTGGGCAGTCAGCCTCTCCCTCAGGGCAGCCGCAGGCCTGAGGCCTCTTCAAGGCCAGCGTGTCCCCCCCACCTCTCCACCCGGGAGGGAGGTCTGGTGGCGGCGGCTCGGAAGCCCAGTGGGGAGGCGGGGGAGAGAGGAAAGGGGTCTCGGGGCCTGGGTTCAGAGCAAGGTTAGCCAAATAGTGGATAAATTAGGCGAGAGAAACAGACAGCTCCCCTCGCAGTGAACTTTTCACCCAGCTAACCTGCTCCTCGCCCACTCTCAGGTGGCAGCAGCTCCCGCCTGTGGCTGTCACCTCCTGGGGGGTTCTCACCTGCCTCTTCCCCCAAGCACCGCCACTGCCACCCGAGGTGACAGACTGAGGCGAGAGCACCCAGGACAGGCTCTCGGGTCACAGGGTCTCATGGAGAAGCTTGGGGGTTTGGCCCAGCCTGAAGTTCAAACTTGAGCGGGATGGCCCACCCCACACCATCCTTCCGCCTCCTGTCACCCAATTCCTCGCCCCGGGTGGGACGCGGGATTCTGTCCACCCAGCCCCTGACCTTGACAGGCACACTGTGGGGCAGGAGCAAGGCTGTCTGTCTGAAGTTGGACCTGGGGTAGTTTCGGGCAGGTTCTCCAGAAGGAACCTCTACCCACCCCTCCTTCTCTTTGCTTGTTTCTGACCTGAGCCACCCTTTGGAGAACCAGCTCCGTCTTCAGGAAGCAAAGGAAGAGGCCCCCCAACGACAACGTGGGCTGGAGGGGTGACCCGACCTGCAGTCATTGCCCCAGACTCCCCGCTGCAAATAGGCTTGCCCTCGGGTCTCCGGAGCCTCCTCTCTGAGACAGGCCCCCTGATAGGAGTGGCCTCACGGGCCACGAGGCTACAAGGGGTGGACCCCAGCGAGGACCACCAGGATTGGGGGGCTGCAAAAGAGCTGAAGGAGCTCCCGAGACCCCGTCACCCGCTGTCTCCTCTCACCCTCATGTTCGCTGGTGGCTGCCTAGCCTGGATGCACGGGTGGTACTTGGAGGAAGTGTGTGGCCAGGCGGGGAAGGGCGGGCGCACCAGTCGGGACACGCAGGACACCCTGGGGGAGGAGGCTGGCAGTCACCTGGTGTTCACTCACTCCGTGGGCACGTTGGGACTGAGCACTTGGGCCTAGTGCCAGCAACACACAGAGAGTGAGCCGGGCTAGGTGCCCACGATCGCAGAGTAGAGCCTGTCCCGTGGGAGGAGGATGGTGGATGAGGGACAGAGAGATGGACAGACGGACAGGTGCACAGAACAACCTCCAAGGGCAAATATCAGACCGTGACTGGGGCGGTCAGCGAAGGCCTGAGGTGGAGGTGACCCCTGAGCTGACGTCAGAATGATCAGAAGGGGACAGCCTTGTCAGGGGAGGTGCCGAGAGAGCTTGGCGGCCCGACGCACAAGGCTGATGGGCAGGCGGCGAGTGTCAGAGGCCAGGCCAAGGTCATGGCCTTAGATCTGCCCTTGGCTGTCTGGGTAGAGTGTCTTGTCAGCTCGAGGCACCCCTCCTCCCTGACAGGGCCGCCCTCTGGTCCTACCCAGCACAGGGGACTAAGAATTGCCAAACGCTGCGCAACTGAGTGGCCAAGATGGAGCTTCACCATCCGGGTGAGTCGGTGCCGCACTTCAGCCTCGAAGCCTCAGTTTAGATTCCTGTAAAGTGAGAAGGAACCCAGGATGAGGAAGAGTAAAGGAACCAGCCTTCCCCCGGGGAGCGGGGGAGGGAGCATTGAGCTTGCATCCCGGCACGAAAGCATGGGCACAGCCCCCCCGCTCGCCCCCATAGACATTTGGGTGCAGCCCCCTCCCCACGGAGGAAATGGACACTTGCCTGCTCTGGGCCCGGCCGCCTGTCACCTTCTGCACACGGTGCCCGGAGGTGTCTGGAAGAAGGGAAGCAGGAGTGTCCCTCATGCCCTGTCACGGCCAACGTCGGTCCCTCCGTGACCGTGGACTCAGCAGCTGTCTGCTCCTTCGCTGGACCCAGCGCTGTCTTTCCCGTTAAACAAACGGATCTCATTTCAGGCCACATGATGTTGAGAACCTGGTCCCTTGAGTTGTGTCCGTAAGAGGGAGTCTGTGGCGGAGTCATTTCCTCCCGCCTGGTCTGGGCCAGGAAAGTCCTGTCCCCGCCGTAGTCCTAGACTGGACCACGGAGGCAGAGAACATGGGCCCAGTGGGGAGGACGGGAACTTGACTCTCCTCCAAAGAGGTCCCTGATCTCAGGGAATCTTCCTGGAGTTCCATAAACCATCACCCTTCCTTTGTCGCCTCACATGAAATGAGCTCTGTGTTTCCTGATTAGAAAAACAACGTAGGGGAAGCCGGCGTGGCTCTGTGGGGTGAGCCCTCGCTTTGCAGCCGTGGGGTCTGGGGATCGAGTCCCGGCCCCGGCCGGTACGTTCTCATATGCTGAGCTGGAACGCGCCTCCCGTGTGGGAGGCCCCTGGCCCAGGTCCCGCCCTGTGCAGACCCACACCCACCTGCGGAATGAAACTATCGGAACTAAGGCTGTGCGGCTGTGGAGCCTGCTCTGGGCTGTCCCCCTTCTCTCTGTCTCTCTCTGTCAAACAATAAAATAAATCTTTTAAAAAAGAAAAACAGCTGGGCACATAATGGGATGCATGGGTGATGTGATGTGGAGTTGTCCATTGGAAAACTGTCTGTTACCAACCAATGTCACCCCATTAAATTTAACAATACAAAAAAAAACCAAACAAAAAAAACAACATAGACGCATTATTTTTAAAAATCAAAAATGTCAAAACGCGTGCAGGTCCCAGGAGCTATCTCAGGGCTGCCTTCCCTGACGCCGCCGGGACGGCTGAACCTGTCGCTGAGGAAGTGCCCGGTTCCGATGTGTTGAACTCGTGAATGGATGAATGAATGATGGATTGAACAAGTGAATGGATGATGTGTTGAAGGAACAAACGAATGAATGAATGAATGAGTGTGGGGGATGAACTTACGTGAGCCTTCAGAGAGAGCTGACTGCTTTCAGAACGGGTCATCGTGGTCATCAGCATCCGTCCGCCCCGCCGCCGCCCCCCAATGGGTTCTCCTTACCGCTGGGCTGTCACTCAGTGGGATTTCCCTGGGGCACAGTGACCTCTCTGCTTCCTGTCTTTCCCACAGTTCCCGGGCCAGGGGCTTCCCAGAGCAGATGGTCTGTCCATGGGCTCATTGTCTTAAAATATGTATTTAGAATTACTCAGAAGATGGTGTCCTGACAAGAAAAGAAAAATACTGGGCATGCACCAGCCGCCCGAGCCAGAACTATCTTCCCACCTCAGGTGGTCCTGGGGACCCAGCTCAGCACAGACGTGTACGGAGCTGCAGTTCTTCTTTTAACTGGTGTTCACAATATACAGTTTGATTTCACGGATGTTTTCTGCATTTGCACATAATCTGTACACATCCCCAAGTCAAAGGTCATTTTAATGGCCTTCTCTTATGCCTGCATGCGGCTCCCCCGTATTTTTTGGAAAGTTCTTTCCCTAATGGGTGTCCAGTTGTCTTGTTTTGTTTTTCTGCACTAACAGCACCACCGTATGTACTTTAGCAACTGTGGCTTTTGCGCCTTTTCAAGCTTTTCTTGGGATGAATTCTAATCGAGGGTTACAGGGACCATGGACAGAAATAGTTTCACGGCTCCTTTTCTGGGTGTCATCCCATGTCTCTTCCAAAGACAACAGCACTGCGTGATGCCTTGGACAGCAGAGGAAGGCTCCAAATTTCTCAGCACACTTGCCAACGCTGGGTGTGGCCTTGGAAACTTTTTTTTGTTTTGCTAACACAGTAGATACAAAATAGTCTCTTGTTTATGCCTTAATGGGCTCTTTTCTGATGACTGCTGGGGATAAATCCGCTGGTGGTGGTTCAGAGCAGGGGAGCTTGGCTGCTTCATTAACCTGCAGCCCCAGACCATGGACATAAACGGGATAATGCCATGTCCTCATGGGGTCACTGACATCCTTTTCTTTTCCAACTCAGCCAATCCTTGTCTTCTAATTTGCATGTTTATGGAAGCTTTCAGCAGGGCAGCACTTCGGGTACCAACATCGAAACCTGGTCTCTGGCACGAGAGCCTCTCATCCATTTCTATATTTCTAGTATTTCTCAGAAATGTCCTGAATGCGAATTTTAGGAGTAACTTGGGGAAGCCGGGATGGCTCAGTGGGTTTAGCACTCACTTTGCAGCCCCAGGGTCTGAGGATCAAATCCGGCCCCGGCCCCAGCCCGTGCGGATCCATATGCTGAACTGAGGTGTGGCCCCCCCCATTTCGGTTCTTGCAGGGGCGAGCTTTCAATATGGGAGGCCCCTGGTTCGGCCCCCAGCTCGCAGGGGTGTGCCTCCCATGTGGGAGGCCCCCCACCCAGTTCTCGTCCTGAGCCGCCCCCGCCCACCTGTATGGAATGAAACTATGTAAAAAATTGATGACATGCAACTGTGAAGACTGCTCTGGGCCTTCGCCCTTCTCTCTGTCTCTCTCTGTCTAAACCAATAAAAAAATCAAAATAAAAATCTTTAAAAAAAAGAGTAGTTTTCATACACAGTACTAATTCCATTATCTGCAGAATCCAGACAACTCAGAAATAAATTAATTGTATTCCAGACACAGTTATTGGGGTTGTGAATATGTAAATAGTTTCCAGCCATTCACCCCTGAGTGTATTACATGCTGCTGAAACCTCCTTGGTTGGAGAGATTAAATTCTGACAGCTATGCAAGAGTTTTCTTGGCACAAGTGAAAAGGTTACAGCATTTCATAGACAATACAGGAAAGCTTAGGAACATGCCACAGTTACCAAACTTCACATTTGTGGGTTGGATTTTCTTACTTCACGTCCTGGGATAATTAAATGCAATGTAAAACTGGGATAAACACTCAGCGAATGCCAACTGCTTTACTCTGACATCTTTGTACGTACTGTGTTTTTTCATGTATAAGACACCTCTGTGTATAAGATGACCCCTACTTTTCTAACTCAACATTAAGAAATCAATACAGGGGTTACTCCCATGTATAAGATGATTCCCAAGTTTTGTTGTAACAATTTTAGACAAATGTATGTCTTATACACAGAAAAATACAGTAAATGATCTTTTCACAGTCTTTGTTCGCATATATTAGACTCTTGCTTGTTTTAATGAGCTCTTTACATATTGCAGCCATTCTTCCTCTAGCTCATGTTTTCTGACATCTTATGTCAGAGACAACATTAAGAATACTGGGAATTTTGTGGTTTTTGACGTCTGCTCAGTCCTCAGAGCTGTCCTGGGTGGCGTTAGATTTACCTCTCCCTCAACGGTCCCAGAGTAAGTGGGGAGAAATGAGAATCTGGAGGTTTACCCGCTGAGTAACCTAGTTGATCTTGTCTCAGGCTCAGTGAGCTTCCCCCGATGTCATGGCTCCCTGGGGACTTGGCTCACGGAATCCCCTGGAATAATTCTTTTGACATGATCAGACCCAGAATCTCCTCATTCTGAGGGGCTCTTGCCCCCAGTGAGGTCTGTTTTCTTGATTTTGTGCTGGTTGTTCTTGCTTGATTTTTTTTTCTTTTGCAGCAAATGCAGTCATGTATCCAATATCCAATGGGAGCCTTCTATGCGCAAGATGCTGAACTGGGGGATGTAACAGTGAACAAAACAGACATGGCCCTGCCCCAATGGAGTCCACGGTTTATTAGGAGACACGCACTGGCCAATATCAGTTAGTCAGTGAGTATTTATTGAGCATCTACTGTGTGCTGGGCTATCTGCTAGGGGCTGGGGACACTCAGGTGAGCAGAGGTAACCACACACGGAAATAAAGGGTGGCGTATCACATGGCTGGGTTATGAAGGGAGGGCTGGCTGGAATCTGAAGGCTATGGCACAGGGATGTGACCTCTTCTGACTGGGCGTCTGAGGGGAGGGAGGGGTACCAGAGGAAGTGACATTTGAGGTGTGCTCTGGAGGCTGACTGGGAGTTACCCAGGCAAAGAGGGAAATTATATTTTTTAATCTAGCACATGCACAGCCTCTGAAGAGGGAAGAGGCTGTCAGCTGGGTCCAGGGCTGGGCACTGGGACTCTGGGCTGGAAGGCAGGGCCCGTGTTTAGGGGAGACCCTCTCTTGGCCCAGCCCACTCCCAGGGCCCCACCGGCCGCTGCTCCACCTGGGCAGCCCACCTCTTGTCTGATGGCAGAAGAAATGTCAGGGTTGCTGAGGGGTTGTCCTCTGCTTTGGGAGGACACATGGCAGAGAGCGAGGGAGCCTCACTGTCACCCTGCTACTTTCTCTGACCTCGGCTGGGGCGTGGCCTCCCGCCTCCGCGAGTTCACGGGGAGGTGAAGTCTCCCCCCAGCCCAGGCCTGCTCCTTCCCCTCAAGGGAGGCCTGGGAAGGCTGGGAAGGCTTGTAGCTCTGTCCTCTCCCCTCCCCAGCTCTAGGGACCAAGCAGCAGGGGCCCTGTGACTGTCATGTCCTGAGCGTGGGCTTGGTGGGAGGACCTCAGACCTGGGGACTGGCCCCAGCTGGAGGGGTGACATTTCCCTGGAGGTACAGGGATTGGCTGGGAGCTCAAGTTCAGTCTGTGGCAACAGGACAATAAGAGCGATGGCCACCTGAGTACTTCAGTGTGTTCTATAAACGAGGCTTTGGCTCTTCCCCTGTGCAGTGCCCAGGGCTGCCACTGGCTTCCCACACGTCCTTACAGGAACCTTCCGGCCCATACTCGGGGCCTCAGGGACTTGGACCTAGACTCTGGAGCCAGACAACTCTGTGTTGGAATCCCTGGTCCACCTCTATTCTCTGTGGGACTCTGGGAAGATTCACTTCCTGAGTCTCAGTTTCTCCACCTGTAAAATGGGTTCGCACTACCCTGTGGGTCCAGGGTAAGGATGGTTTGGCACCTGGCGATGGTCCCTGACAGCAGTTGGGGGAGGAGGACTTTGCCACCACTGGCTGCTCTCAAAGAGTCATTAGACTGAGACCTGGGTGCTGGGAGATCGTAGACAACCAGGTAAACTGAGGCCTCGCTTGCAGGCCCCTGCAATCCAGCAGGGAGGCTCTGCCCGGGTCTCGTTTCATCCTCACAGGAACCTGTTGATAGAGATGTAAGTAGTAGTAGCTTCTTACAGAGGAGGGCTATCAGGCCCAGAGAGGTTGTCAAACTCACTCAAGATTGCACAGCAAGTAAAAGGCCCCGCCGTCAGGAGAGGAGTTTGCAGAGGACCTGGCCCAGTCTTGGGCCCGGAAGCGGGGAGCCGGAGAGGAAGCCGTTGGCTGCAGGGGCTCTCCCTGCACGTCCACAATTCTCCAGCCCCACGAACCCGCCCTGGACCCCACAACAGTCTCTCCAGCATCCGGGGCTCCACCCGGAGCGGCTGCTTGTCATTCTTGCCCGGCCCCTGGAAGAGCCCGGGCAGCCCCTTTGTTGCAGGCTGACAGGATGGTGCCGCCGCCACACACTTCAGCTGCCAACTCGCTGCGGTCACTCAATCCATCACCGGGGGCGGGGGCTCCCGGCTGCCACTCGCCTGCAGTGTTGTTCTAGTCTGCCTGGAGCTGTGAGATAAACGGGGCATGAACTGGCCCCCTGGCAGGGGGTCAGCCCCTTCTGCCCTCATTAAAGTGCCAATCAAGAAGAGGAATGGAGACGAGAGCGAGCTCAGCCTCCAGGCCACCAGCGCTCCCCCCACAACCCACCCCAGAGAGCCTGGTGACTCCCACCCCTGGGCCTCGGGCATCTGCTTACACAACACCACCCTTGGTTTTTCCTGCAACGAGAGAGGCTGGGGGCGGGGTGGGGGATGGGGGCGAGGCGGCTGGAAAATTCAAGGCAGCTGGAAAATTCAAGGCAGCAAAGGCCATTCACAGGGGCCAGCTTGAGTCACTGCTTACGGACAAACCACCCCCAAAACAGTGTCGTAAAACCACCACCAGCCTATCACCTCCTATTAGCTGAGCATTGACTGGGCTCAGCTGGGTGAGTCTTTAGCTCTGAATGACCGTGGCCGGGGCATGGGTCTGGTGCTGTCGTGGGCACCCAGAAGCCGGGGTGCCCCTGATTCTTTAGGGTGCCTGGGCTTTTCTCTCCTTCGCCATGGGGTGTTGGGCTCTCTCCCTGTCCAGTGTAGCCACACTACTTAGGGCGCCCGAAAGTGCCAGGGAAGAAGGTGGCAGGCCTTCCTAAGACACTGACCTGGGACAAGCAGAGAGTCACTTCTGCCCCGTCCTGAAGTGAGTCTGTTGTGGGCCAGCCCAGATCCCATTTGTGTTAAGTGGGCCAAACTGTAACAAATAGACTCCCGAGTGTCATTAATCCAAACACAATAGACGTTTGTTTCTCACGCACGTAACCCTGATGAGAATTCCGGGTCAACGACCCAGGGGTGGCCGGTGGGGGACAGTGGCAGGTGATGAGAGAGTCCCCTGGCTCTCTCTCCACGGGGCTGTAGTTTGGCAGCAGCTGACCTTTTCTACCAAAAGCCATGGCTGCCATCAGCTGGCCCTGCCCAGCTTCTGACTCTCACCGGCCCAGGGGCGAGAACAGAATGCTCCGCCATCTCTTGTTGGCTCCCTTGACCACGCCCACTAGTGTAATCACCCCTTTGAGGACCTCCCTTTGATCACATCCCCTAAGGGTGCCACCTCTATCCTGCCATGCCCCTCGCTGATAGGAGGTGGGGTAGCAAGCAAGCTATTCAGCAGGATTGAGATGATGGCAAGTAGTTCTCTAAGATTTCCTGGTGGATTGGATGTGGACTGAAGAAAAGAGATGTTTCAAGGATGCCTCCAAAATTGTCAACCTGGATCACTGGAAGATTGGGGTTATTCATTAAGATGGGCAAGACCAAAGTAGAGAGAGGTTTGTGAAGAAAAAACAAACAAACCACGAGTTCTGGGCTAGACATGCTAAGTCTAGGATGCTTCTAAGACTTCCAACTGCAGATGTTGAAAAGGTCCTTGGAGCTCCGGTATGGATTGCAGGCAGAGCTCCAGGCTGGACATAGCAATTTGAGAATCGTGGACATGTCTTGGGACTGAGATAACCAAGAAGATTGTGACTGGAGACAGGAAGAGATCTGACAATGAGTTCTGAGTTTTTGCAGCATTTGGAGGCCAGGAAGATGAGGAGAAACCAGCAAGGGAGACTAAAGAGGAGCTGTCAGCGAGGGAGCAGGAAAACCAAGAAGCGATGGTTGTCTGGAAGCCCAGGGGGCGGAAAAAAGTGTTTCAAGAAGAAGACAGTGGGGAAGCTGGGATGGCTCAGCAGGTTAAGTGCTTGCTTTGCAGCCCCCGGGGACCAAAGATCAAATTCTGGTCCCGGCTCGTGTGGACCCATATACTGAACTGGGAGGTGCTTCCCATGAGGGAAGCCCCCAGTTTGGTTCTTGACCCCCCCGTTTAGCCACCAGATTGAGGGGGTGTGTCTCTCATTTGAGAGACTCCCATCCTATTTCTCACTCTGCGCAGCCCCCACCCACCTGTGTGGAATGAAACCATGTCGAAAACTGATGACATACAACTATGGAGACTGCTCTGGGCCCTCCCCCTTCTCCTCTCTTCTCTCTCTCTCTCTCTCTCTCTCTCTCTCTCTCTGTCAAAAAGAATAAGATAAATCTTTTTAAAAGAAGAAGGAGAAGAAGAGAGTGATCAACATTGGAGAGTGCTCAGGTGAGAGGAAGCCTTATAATGAAGATTTGAGTTGACCAAGTAGAAGCCATTGATGACTTTGAAAAGGAGTTCTTGAGGATAAAGTTTAATTGGAAAGAGTTCAGAGAAGAATAGGAGACATTTCTGGTTCTATCCATGGCAGGATGCATGGTATTGAACTTACCTTCCTGTCATAAACAACTGAAATATTGGACAAAGTATATGATATAATCATTATCAGTCACTGGACCGCAGGCAACACAAGGCTATGACCCTGAAGAGAAGGGAAGCCCACAGGCTGAGCTGCACATTCAGCTTTCCCAAGACCACGTCAGCCTCAGCCACTGGGCCTCGTCCTATGGCCGGGCTTCCTGGGAGAGGGTGGGGGGCAGAGGTAGGACCCTCGCCAATCTCTCCTGTTCTCCTCCAGATCTTTGTCCCTAGATGATTCAAGTTGGTCACAGGACGCTACACCAACTAGAGGCTGGGAGCAGGATACTGCTTTTATAATTTTCATACATGTATGAAAACTGTCCAGAAAGTATCCACCCATGTCACTGTTCTTGTTATAGTGACAATGGTTGGATTTTTTTCTTGACAACCCTTGTACGTTTTATATATATTTAACATTTAGCGGTTTGTTTCTGTCTTTTAGAATAACATAAGGATGAAATGATTTTTTAAAGTAACTGGTTCACAGAAAAGGAAATGGCTCTTACATGTAATTTCTCATAAGAGAACTGCACATTAAAACTATACCGAGATACTCATTTCCCCCAAACCAGCAAACATCTAAACATTTGCCAACACATTGGATTGGTAAGGGTGTGGGGAAATGCACTCCCATTCATTTCAATGTGCACATTGACATGAGTTCTGCAAAAGGTAATTTGACAATTATTTATCAGAATTACAAGTGAGCAAAGGATCCACAAATTCCTCTTCTAGGACTTTAACTGAGATGTCAAAATACCTGGTCTGTGCAAGGTGATTTGGTGCAGCTTTGCTTGTAATAGCAAGAAGACTGAAGCAACCTAAGTGGGCACTAGCAGGAGACTGAGTATTGAGTAAATAAAATTATGGGGTGTCTGTACAACAGACATCACGCTGCTACTCCCCAAATTAGAAAGCTCTCTAGAGGTGCTCTATGGAAAGATCTCCAACCCATGTCACTAAGTAAAAACGGCAAGCAAGTAGTGTGCTAAAACTTTGTAAAACAACAATAAAAACAAAAAGCAAGAGGAGAGTATAGATCTCTATACTATGTAACCGCTTATATTTATGTATCATGATATCTATCTATAGTGTGTGTGTGTATCTCTGGAAAAATATACAAGGAACCAGGAAACAGGATACGGGAGGATAGGAGTGGGAGGGAGGAACAAGATAGTCACCATAAATAAAAACCAACACGGAAGGCAACAGTTAACAAACAACACTAAATATAGTCTACTTCCTGTTTCCCTTCCAAACACTACCTTGGATCTTCTCTATAGAGGTGTCTCAGGAAATCTATCAAGAAAATAGGAAGGGGGAAAGCCGGGACGGCTCAGCGGGTTGAGCGCTCGCTTTGAGGCCATGAGGACCGAGGATCGAATCCCGGCTCCGGCCCAGGCAGGACCCACGTGCTGAACTGGGGAGTTCCCACAGTTCGGTTCTCTAACTGTCTCTGTCTCTGTCTCTCTCTCTGTCAAAAGTAAAATAGAAATAAATATGCACTGAAGACAAAAAGATAATTTCTCTCTATAAATGTGAAAAGATAAAAACAAAAAACAAAAACAAAACAAGAAAATAGGAAGGGCACCGAAACCCAACCATTTGACCATATACTTGGCTATAAGTGGCTAGGAGGCAAGCTGTAAATGAGTCTGCCAGGGACACGTGTGCGCAGGATGAAAAAGTCCCACCCCAGCGCTAGTAGGGAGAGTTCACCACCAGTGGGTCATCATCCCTATTTGCAATCTGTTGACACATTTTAACTATGACACGCAATTGAACGAACACACTGATGCTCACAGACACCCTCGCCAGTCGTCTGAGGGCCCGCTCGCTAGATAACTGGATTAACAGGACGGAGCTAAGGGCCCAAATAGGAGCTGGAAGGTGGAACAGGCAAGGCCTCCTCCTCCCAGTACCTTCACTTTTGAAAGTCATTGGCTCATCTTCTGAAACAAAAGGGCTGAAGTCGCAACCGCGAAGGCCTGTGTGAGGCGCACAGAGGGGCAGGTGGGGCCGGGAGCCTTGGGCTCAGACTCGGCCACCGAAGCCTTAGGCCGCGGCTGCTGCCGGTCCTGTCTCATACATGTGGCGCATCCACCTGCACGTGTCCTGCCTGGGACTCTCAACACGCTGGGCAGCTGGCCAGAGGCCTTGGTCTTGTTTGCCGCGTTGCCCAATCTGATATTGGTGTTTAGCAAACAAAGCAAGACTCCCGGAGCCCAAACAAAGAGAACCATGTGGGCCTCTGGCCTCTTCTGACTCCCAGGGGCCTCCAGCAGCCCAAGCACTCCAGGAGACGCCCCAAAAGTTCACAGCCAAACAGACGTGGGCTCAGCGTCCCCAAGGCTCTGACAGGCAGTCCTCGGAGGCGGGGGTGACAGGGCCAGGCCAGCCCCCACCAGCCATCCAGCGATGAGAGAACTGGTCCCCCTGACCGCCCACCGGCCTTGTCTCCTCCGGCAGCGTCTTGCTTCCCTTCTCGACGGTTCTTACGCTCTTCTCATCCGCATCAGTGCTCCCGCAGAGCTCCAAAACTAAACAGGTGCACGAGCCCCCAAACCCAGGCTGAATATCTGACAGGCATCTGCTCTTTGCTCACCAAGAAACCCCCCCAAATGCCAAGGCTGTCACTCAGAGGCCTGAATCCTCATGGCCGCCTTTACGGCCACAGCGGAGAATGCGGGAGGCGGGGGGCAGATTCTGCCAAAGCCTTGCTACACCAACGGGCTCCTCACAGCACGTGCCCGCCTGCCTCCCCTGAGGGCCCAGCATCCACGCACTTCCCAGAGCGCGTCCTTCTGTGTAACAGCCACCGTGGATTGTCCTATCATCCACTTCTGCTCTTTCCAACATGGCAACTGCCAGGCATCGTGCGACCATTGCAATGTGCCTGGTCTGACTTGATCCGCTGGGTGAGTGTAAAGCACACACCAGACTTTGAAAACGTAGTGCAAAGTAAGAACGCCAAGGATCTTGTGAATACGTTTTGTACTGACTCCGCGCTACGTGGTAATATTTTGGACATACTGAGTTAAACAGGCTACGGAAATTAGTTTCCCGTTTCCATCTCCTTCCTGTAAAATGTGGCTCCTTTCACGTTTTAAATTAGGTGACTTGCGTTGTATTTCTCTAGGACAGCGCTGGTCCACTCGGTAACACTAAAAGCTACATTTCTCAGAAGCCCTGCCTGTGTGGTTCCAAGGTAGAGCGGCCAAAAGGGGGAGGTGCATGAGATTTGGGAGGCAAACGTGACAGGGCCACTGTGCCTTGAAGGTCGTTGTGGAGTCAAGGCGGTGAGACAGGCCTAGAAGGGCTGGTTGGTTGCAGGTTTTCCTTCTGCTCGCCCCGCGGCCGCAGCTCGCCAACCAACGCTGACCCAGCACAGGGCCTCTGCTGCAGGAGTCCCGGACCTTCCAAAGATGCCCACCCGGTCCCCTCCTCAGTCCTACTCATCCACCCACCTAGACAAGTTAACGACCTTGTTCTGATCTTCTAACCCCCTTTCAGCCTCCGTGCTTCTGCTCCGGAGGCACCGTCTAGTTTGGGAGCAAACAAGACAAACCTGAGAACAATTGGTTAATGTATCAAAATACAATGTACACATCTCAGAGGCCAGAGGGCTTCTCTTTGCTGTCAGACTTTCTGTCTGGGCCTCTAAGATTCCATTTCCCATCATTCCACCCACCTCCAACGATTCTTTCTCCTTCTCCATCCCGCTTTCCACTGGCTGCTTCTTTCCCACCCACAAGCCTGCCTAACCCTGTTTTGTCTTTAATCACCTAAAAGGAAAAAAGAAAATAGCACCCGCACTCTCTCCTACCCATTGAAAAGACCATCTACTCATTTCTTCACCTTTGGATCCTATTTCGACACCACGATGCCCAGAACTGCTGGCGGGGAGGCCACCGTCCATGGCCAAGTTAGCAAGTCCATTAGTGTTTCAGTCTTGCTCAACCTGACCTCAGAGCAGAGTGGGACACGATTGCGCCGTCTCTCCCCCTCCAGCCCTTTCCCCCAGAACATTCCCTTTGCCATCCATCCTCAGCTCCCAGCTGACCTTCCCTGGCTCTTCCTCCCTCCCAGCCCTTCCATCCCGTCTGCTCAGGCTCTGACCTTAGCCCTCTGACAGCCCCTCCGTGCACTGTCATTGACTCCGTGGTTTAATTAAACTTTCATCTCTAACTGAGTGATGCCCAAATCTTTATTGTTCCACCACTGTTAACTAGACGTTCCAAAGGGCCCCATGTTCAACGTGGCCAAGATGAAACTCCACCTTCCCAAACGCTCCCGGTTCTCTGTCTTTGAGCAGTAAGACCTTTCTTGTGTCCAGCCACCTTCATAAGCAAATGGACCTTCGCACAGACTCAAGCAAAGCCCAGAGCATCTCTTCATCTCTCAGGTCAGCCTCTCTCCATTTTGCTTCACTCTGGGGCGGGCCCTCCTTCCACGCGGGTTTCCCAGCAACTCCAGGCTCATCTGCATATCTTCCAGGTTCAAGTTGAGTGGAAAGAAAGTATCTCTGTCTGGTAACTTCTGCTCAAGTGCCCAGATTCACTCTGATTGGACCAAGTATCCATTCCAGGACCAGTCCTTGTATCCAGGCACAGGATTAACACTGATTGACAATTGGATTTTATCTGTCTATAGGTGGATGGGTAAGAGTTGTTTCCCCGGAAGAGATGGAGGGTTTATTTCCAGAAGGGAGAACTGATTCTCGTCAGGCAACCGTGGCTAATGTCCACCGCTCAAATCTAAGAAGCACTGTTATCCGTTGTCCTGGTCACACCTCCAATCAATATACTAAGTTGATTCTTTTTTCATGTCTCATTTTCTCTCCACTCCTTGGTTTAATCACTTCTTATTGTCTCTTGCCTGGACCATTTCAGTACTTTTCTAAGGAGAACTTCTCCCTCTAGCCACTCCCATTCAATCCATCCTCCACACCACTAACACAGTTATCTTTTTACAGGTTAGGGTGGCTAGCACCCTTCTTTAGCTCAGCATAAGTTCGAGATTCATCCATGTAGCTTTGTGTGCCAGTGGTTTGTCCTTGCGTCTCTGGCTGAGTAGTATTCCATCCTTATGTTATACTCCCATTTGTTTTTACTCGTTGATGGGCATTTGAGTTGTTTCCAGTTTGGGGTTATTATGGTTACACATTTGTGTACAAGTCTTTGTGTGGGCATGTTTCCATTTCTCTTGATGAGTCATATGGTGAGTGTATGTTTAACTCTTTGAGAAACTCCCAAGCCATTTCCAAATCAGGCTGATATTCCCACCAGCACCGTATGAGAATTCCATGTGCTCCACATCCTTGCCAACAGTGGCTGTTTCAAACGTTTTAACTTTAATTACTCTACAGGTGTGTGGTGGTATTTCATTGTGGTTTTAATTTGCATTTCCCTGAGAGTGATATTGCACGGTTTTCATGTGCTTTTTGGCCCTTTTTATACTTCTTTTATGAAGTGTTTGTTGAAATGTTTGCATATTTTCAATTGGGTTACATACTCATTGAGTTTATTTGCTAAAGAAATTGCTTAAAATTTTTGCATCTATGTTCATGAGGGATATTGGTCTTTTTCCTTGTAAAACTTCTGTCTGGTTTTGGTATCAGAGTACGATTGACCTCATAAAATAATTTGGAAAATGCCTTTGCTCCTATTTTCTGAAAGGACTTGTAGAGGACCGACAATCATTTTTCCTTAAATGCTGGATGGCATTAACAAGTGAAGCCATTTGAGCCTGAACTTTTCTTAATGGGAAGGTTTAAAATTACAAATTTAGTTTCTTTAATAGATGTAAGGATATTCAGATTTTCTATTTTTTCAGTCAGTTTTGGCAGTTGGTGCCTTTCTAAAAACATATATCCACTTTATCTGAGTTGTAGATTTAAAGGCAAAAAATTATTCATAATATCCCCTTGTCATCTTATAAATGTCTGTATGGCCTGTAATGATGTCCCTGTTTTATTTTTTCAGTGTGGAGTATTTGGGGGTAAAGGGGTGGAAAGAAACAAATCCTAATTCTCCACTGTAGGAAATCAGTAGATAACACCTCTGATGAAAAGAAGTGAAGATTAGGTGGTAGAAATATGATATTTGGAAAAAATGGAGGTAAATACAAGAGGAACTTGGAAGAGTGGGAAGTAATTGCTTATGGGGACGGAACTGGCGTGGAGTGGAACGTGGTGGGGACAGGGCTGGTGTGGAGCACAGCACGGTGGGGCAAATGATTAGAAAACAGTTCATTTTTAATTAGTACAAGATCAAGTTCAGGGTTCTCTCATTCTAGATCTCACCTCTCTCATTTGCCTTTCCCTTTCCCAATTCAGGCTGCACTAAAGATACTCATATGCTTCGTGTTTCAGTCCTTCTATGAAATCCTCTCATCTGCACCATCAGGGGCCATGGCTCAGTCTGGTTTCCCTGTGTGTCAGACCCAAGTCCGATCCCATCTTCAGGGATGGCAGCCTTCAGCATCCCCTGGAATCCTCACCTTGGGCCGGTGATGTACCTTGTGTACTTGAAACCCAGAGGATCATTTTATACTACTCCCCTCCTTGATATGACAAGATTATCTTTGTTAATAATCTCAAGTGAAATAGATAATGTAACAAAAAATGCAGATGGAAAACATTCTATTAATTTTATTTTATACATAGGTACTGATTTCTTTTTTTCATTTTTTCCTATAAAGTTTTTAAATTAAATTTACCGGGGTGACATTGATTAATAAAATTATATGGGTTTCAAGTATACAATTCTATAACACAACTTTCAAAATACATAATGTCAGTAAAAATTAAATAAGTATTATTGTACAAAAAAGGGTACAACGACTTAATCTTTTAATATTTTTTGTTTATATTTTATATTTACTGGATGGCTTGATATTTTTTGATTATACACCTATATAACAAATGTTTATTTAATTAAATCTCCAGTAACTAGTAAGTGAATTTTTAAAAATGCAATGTTTGCAAAAGGTATGATTTTGGCAATAAATTATGCCACTGATATAATGCTTTATTTTCTTTATATTCCATTTAGAAACTAAAATTTGCACTTTCCAAACAAAAATATTACACTTCACTGTCCGCACTCTGTTTCACTGTTTAACATTTTAAATATAAATAAAAACTGCAAATGGTCACACAGAAGAACTGAAACAATTCAAATTCTATTACTTGAACCTTATGATCACAGTCTACCATTGTTTACTTCAAATATACAATGGCTATCCATAAAAAATCTAGCCATTGTCACTATGACAACGGCTACATGGCTGGATACTTTGGGGGCAGCCCTCTTACTTTTCAAACACTAGGATTTGTAGTAACAGGGGTTGGAGACCTGAACTGAGCCTCAGATAGGCTTGAACACTCCAAATTGTTAGCCTTCATCTCAAAATGAAGGTGTACCGCAGGGGTATCCAACTTTTTGGCCTCCCTAGGCAACATTAGAAGAGTTGTCTTGGCCCGCACATAAAATACACTAACACTAATGATAGCTGATGAGCTAAAAACTGGGTAGAGTGAGTCAAGAGTCATTCCCATGATGTTTTAAGAAAGTTTATGGGGGATGCCAGGATGACTCAGTGGGTTGAGCACCTGCTTTGTAGATGCGGGGTCTGGATTGAGTCCTGGCTCTGGCTTGTGTGGACCCATATGCTGAACTGAGGCATGCTTCTCATGTGGGAGGCCCCCAATTTGGTTCTTGTCCGGGGCATTTTTCCCATGTGGGAGGCCCCCAGCTCAGTTCCTGCCCTGCGCAGCCCCACATCCACCTGTGGAATAAAACTGTGTAGAAACTAACGATGTAAAATTATGGAGACTGGGAAGCCGGGATGGCTCAGTGGGTTAGGCGCTCACTTTGCAGCCCTGGGGACCGAGGATCGAGTCCCGGCCCCGGCCCGTGTGGACCCATGTGCTGAACTGGGGAGTGCCCCCAGATCAGGTCTCACCGTGGTGAGACCCGGGCCCAGTTCCTGCCCTGTGCAGCCCCGCGCCCACCTGTGGAATGAAACTATGTGGAAAAACCAATGATGTGCAACTATGGAGACTGTTCTGGGCCCTCCCCCTGCTCTCTGTCTTTGACTGTATCTCTCTGTCAAAAACAATTAAAAAAAAAATTTTATGGAGACTGCTCTGGGCTCTTCCCCTTTGCTCCATTTCTCTCTGTTAAATAATAAAACAAAACAAATTAAAAAAAGAAAAAGAATTCTAATTTGTGTTGGGCTGCATTCAAAGCCACCCTGGGCCGCATGCAGCCTGCGGTCTGTGGGCTGAACAAGCTTGTTGTATAGCTTAGTCTGTGTGTGTATGTGTGTGTGTGTGTGGGGGGGGGAGTCGCTGCATAACTCAGGGTTCCCAGAGTTAATTCCCATGTGGAACACAAGGTTTATTAAAGGATAAGAAACATGAATGTGCCAATTTGAAGCATACATACTTATATTATTAAAACTCAACAGAAGTTAAACCCGCGAAAGATTTTTGAGGGGAGGAGAATTTTTGTAACATTTTGTTTAGAATTGCCGAGTGCACAAAGATAAAAAGAAGACGGGCTTTCAGTCCTAGTCTCATGACTGTTTTTTAATTGTCTACAGGCCCCAGGCAACCACTCCCACCCTTGGTATGTCACTGTCATGGACAGACCATTTTATTCCCACTCTGTCACAGAAGGCCACTCATTATTTCTACTTCATGTATTCATTTAACATTCAACAAACACTTAACAGCCAGTAAATGGGCACCAGCCACGGACATCCGATCTTCCTCCCACGTTGCCCCATCTCGGTAATCATCACCAGTCGCCTGGTTACGTCTGCCCTTGATGCCTCCTTTCCCCTACTCCTCTGCCTTAAACGAATCCCTCTGTTTCATCTATTCTTTGAATACGGGTCCCACGTCTACATAGCTCCTCCCCCCATCTCATTGCCCTCTCCTTGTCCAAGCCCCCCTCATTTCTTAGCTGGACTGCTGCACACGCTTCCACTCGACTCATTTGACCCATTTTGTTGCTAGAGGTATTTTCTGAGGTGCCAGTGTTACAGTGACATCCTCTGCTTTAACCTCCTTCCCCTTTCAAAGCCCAACCTGACCTGGGCCCTGGCCGCCTCTCCAGCCTCTTCCCATGACCCTCCTGTCAGTCTGGAGATCCGGGTCCTCCAAGGTGCCCAGCAGCTAGCTCCTTACCTCCCGGACTTCCCATGTTACCGTTCTTTCCTCTTCGCCTCACTGGGTCTTCTCAGCCCTCCTGGACTCAGGCCACCTGCCTCTTCCCCCGTGACATCTTCTTTGCCCCACTTTGATGTCCACTAGCCCAGGGAGGGCAGTGAGAATGTAATTCGATGCACAGCATGTTTCTGGCCCCAGGTGGATGCTCACAGCAAGGGCTGGCAGGGGCTGAGTGACTCACCTGTGTTGTCTGGGAGCTTTCAGGGATGGCGGGGTTTCTGTGGACAAACCATCTAACAGAATGAAGAGCTGTCTTTCTGCAGCCTTGGTCAAATTTCTCAGAAGTCTCTGTGTATCCCTGAAGTTAAGTGCTTTAGGAAAACATGTGCCAAAGGCAGCACTTTGCCCCATACAGTGGCCCTGCCCTGCCCCCACACATCACCTTCCCTTTGGGCCTCACCTGCCCAGGGTCTAGAGCCACACATTTCCTCCGGGGCAACATGGACCTGTGCATGAGTTTCGGGTGCCTTGAGTTAGGCCAGAATAAGCATGAGATGTGGTTTTATCTGCCCCCCGAACCACTCACACGGGCGTGCTGCTCAGGTAAGGACTGTGGGACTACACAGGCCGGCTCCTCGTGAGATCAACAAGTGAAGAACGGGAGGCAGCTCTGTACTGCCCTCGTTCCAGCATCTAATCCTTTTAAAGTTCCAACTGGATTGCTGGGAGGCCGCTCGACAAGGCTGCTGTGGCTTCTTCTTACCTTTCTTCTAACTTTGTTTACTTTATGGACGCGTCGCTTTTTCCAATGAGCACAACGAAAGTTAGAAACCTCTCTTCTGGCCACGTGGAGATATAGGTCAGCGTCCACTTACACACAAAAATAAGATCACACAGGATTGATCAAGATAGTCTATAAACGTGTATCTATAACTACCGTATTTCCCCAAAAGTAAGACATCCCCTGAAAGTAAGACCTACTTACAGTTTTGCCTCTCGCTGAAATACGTATAAGGCATCCCCCCGAAAATAAGACCTAGCGCATCTTTGGGAGCAAAAATTAATATAAGACACTGTCTTATTTTCAGGGAAACGGTATAAGACACTGTCTTATTTTCGGGGAAATGGTATGTACATATTTTTGCATTTATTTTACCTACCTACCATCTTTACACACCTTGAAGAGACTATACTTTTGTTTCATATGTTCATGGAACATATATAAAAATTGATCAAGTACTTAGACAAAAAGCAAAGCAACAGATTTTTGTTTAATTTATAAAATTTCAAGTTACATTTACTGATTACAATCTAATATTTGAAATAACTAATTTAGGGAAGATAATTTATTTTTCATTTAGAAATTATAAACATATTCCTAGTTAGTTCCTTTTTTTTTTTTAAGATTTATTTTTATTGTTTTTGACAGAGACAGAAGGGGGAGGGCCCAGAGCGGTCTCCATAGTTGCACATCGTTGGTTTTCTACATGGTTTTATTCCACAGGTGGGTGCGGGGCTGCGCAGGGCAGGAGCTGGGCTGGGGGCCTCCTGCATGGAACTTGCCCAGGTGAGAACAGAACGGGGGGCACTTTCCAGTTCAGCATATGGGTTCACACGGGCAGGGCCAGGAGTTGACCCTTGGACCTTGGGGCTGCAAGACAAGTGCTCAGTCTGCTGAGCCATCATTCTGGCATCCCCCCTAGTTAGTTCTTAGACCAAAGAAGAAATCAAAAGTAAAATTAAGAATTACACATAGACAAAAGTCAAAGAACATTTAATACCAAAATCTGTGAGATAAAGCTGTATTCTTAAGAAAATTTATAACCTTAAAATGCCTTCATTATTTAAGAAGGTGAAAAAAAAACAACAAACCCCATTAATTATCTTAGAAAACAAGAATCATAAAATAAATCAAAACAAGCAGGTAAGGGGGAATCAAAAATAAAGATCAAAACCAATAGAATAATAAAAACAAAGTAGCAAGAAAAAATAAATCCAAGACTAGTTCTTGGAAAGGAGTAGTAACTTCCTCAAAAACTTAGTTATGAAAAAAACAAGGAGTAAAAAGATGCAAGATTAGGAATGAGAAAGGAAAAATAACTAGATGTAGGCGGCTATTTTTAAAAGATCATCTATTTTTAAAAATATTTATTTATTTATTTATTTTTGACAGAGAGAGAGAGAAATACAGAGACAGAGACAGAGAGAGAACTGAACTGGGGGAGCTCCCAGTTCAGCATATGGGTCCGCATGGGCCGGGGCTGTGACTTGATCCTCGGACCCCAGGGCTGCAAGAAGAGCAGTCAACCCACTGAGACATCCTGGCTTCCCCATAGGCAACAAAATTTTAATTCTAAAATCTGATGAAGATACTAAGAAAAAAGGAAAATTATAAGCCTCTCACTTTAAAGATGCAAAGACTAAAAAATATTAGCAAATAGAACCAGGAAATGTACCCAAAGAATAATAGATGAACAAATTATGACTGAATGGAGCTTATGCTAGAGACTAAGGATGGTGTGGTATCAGAAACTCTATCATCGTAAATAAGTAATGAAGAAAAAACAGTATGGTCAGAATAATAGATGCTGAAAGGGCAGGCGCTGTAATGCAGCAGCTATTCCTAACTTAAACCCCTATAAACAAATGAAAAGATGGCCAGATTCACTGCTACATAAATGCAAAATAAAGTTAAGATAAAGGTATCACTTGGCATCCGTCAGGCTGGTCGGCGGAGGTGCAGGGAGTGGGTGCTCACAGGTGCCACATTCCACCAGCGTTTTAGGAAAGTAATCTTGCATAGACCCTGACACCATCTGCTCCTGGGAATCTACTGCACAAAAATACCATCAGTGCCCACACACACACACGGGGCGCTGTTTTCTGTAGCAGTGCTCTTGGGGGAGGCAGAGTCAGGGGGACTGAAAACCAAGGGAATGCCCATCAGTATGGTCATAATAATTGTTATAAGGAATGGTTGAGTCAATTATAGGACACGTGCACTGTCAACTAGTACCCAGGACTGAAGAGAAGTCACACCAACTTGAGGGTAACACTGAGGAGATGCAAGAAGGTATGTGTGGAGTCCAATCTCATAAAAATGAATGTCTGGAAACGAGGACGTGTATCTGTGTACCTGGCTGCATCTAATTACATGAGCATGGGGAGAACAGGCAAAGTGATTAGTTTTGCGGGGAAGTAGAAAGGGGGTGACATGGAGTGGAAATGCAGCAATAACTGCCCTCTGTGATGGGGCATATATGTGAAACTGTTTTGCATTTCTATAAAAAAAACTTGCCAGAGAATTGCAGCCGGGACCAGCAATGACTTGGAGGGGCCTTGTCTTCCAGTCAGTTGGCACATGCCAGGTGGCACACTGCTGGGCGGGGGAGGCAGGTGCACACCCAACAGCTTCTCCGTGTCCCACATGCTTGCACAGCTTGTTTTTGAACACTGCCCTGGGAGCCCTGAAATGTTCTAGCTGTGCTCTCATTTGGGGGCCTCAGCTGCACCTCCCATGCCCCCACCCCCCCACACACACTTTGAAGGCGCATATTCTTTAATGATATGTTTTGGTTGGAGTGTAGCCTCTTCCTTCTCTAGGCTCTTGGATTTGTCTGACATTCAGTTAACACTTCTTGATTAAATCCAATTCTTTGCCTAGTCCATGCTGAAAGTGACTGGAGAAAAACCACCAGGCTGCCTGGTCTTGTTTGAAATTCATGATCACCAACCTCAAATTGGCCACTTGCTCTGTTCCCTTCACTCTGTCCTAAATGGCTGTTTTATGTCTTCTCCCCTCTCTGAATCGCTACTGCCTGCCCGGCACTCACTCACCACTGATCTGACGTTTTCACCACATCTTCCCACCTTCCTGGCCAGCTGGTCTCCCTTCTCTCCTTTTACTGCCCTCCTTCCTTACTACCCTTCTCTTGAAGCACCAGCTACTTCACTCCTTCCATTTATGGCCAGGTCACTCCAGAAAACTGTATCAGCTTTAATGCCTGTCCTCCAACCTGGCATTCGCCCTCGGCACTCCAAGGCACTGCTCTTCGAAGGGTCTCCAGTGACCTCAGTGTCGTAAATCCAGTATTAGCTGTTGGTCCTCAGCCTACTTGATAAGCAGTGTTTGGGAGTTAATCTTCCTGCTCTTTGAAATCTTTCTGGATTCCGTTTCCAGGAACCGACACTCCTGGTTTCATGTCTGTCTGACGGTCCTTCTGAGGTCCCCTTGCTGTTCCTCTCCATCCACCTAAGCTCTAACCTTTGGAGAACCCCAGAGCTCAGATCTGGAGCCTCTTCCTTTTGCTTCCCCCACTCAGTCCTTTGGGGATTTCATCCAAGCTCTACCTGTCATTTGTAAGCTGATGACTTCTAATGGGGTGCCTGTGGTCTATACTTTTGTCCCAAATTCCAGATTCCTATGACAACCCTTCTTGGCCTCTCCCCTGTATATCAAGTAGGCACCTTGAACTTAACATGTCCCAAGTGAGCTCCAAACCTGCTCTTTCTGGTCTCCCCTCCTCAAAAAACGCCCAGTGCCATCCCCCCAGGGCTTAGACCAGCACCCTCAGAGTGGCGGGAGAGTAGCCCCCAGAGAATCCGGGGCGGAAGCACAGAAAGGGCTGCTGAGCACCTTGTAAAACAAGTACGGCACAGGTGCAGGGCTCCCCTGTAACGTGCTTCCGTGGGCAGAGGGGAAGGGGGCATACGAGTATCTTACCAGAAATGTAATACATTTGGCACTTGTCCTTGATGATGGTTCTAGAATTTATGCAACACCAAGAAACCAGAACAAAACAACATGTCTGGGAAGTCAACAAAGCATTTTATTCCACAGGAAGAAAAATAATGACTCTGATATGGGAAACAGATTTGAGTCTTAACAGACTGGTGATTGTAATAGTGTTTATGTGGTGGAGAACCATTAATTCTGTTTTCAGAATTCCATCAAGCAGCTACTATGGCATTTTGAGGCACAGATGATGCTTAAGAACAAAGTGGCCCTGGGGTCCACCCAGCAGTGAGACGCTCGGGCTGGTCAGAGGCCGCTGCTCGGTTTTGCAGGGTGTGGGGACGCGCTGGCCTCTGGCTAGCCTTTCCAGTGGACAGAGAGAAGCAGCCACGGTTAGGCAGCAGCATGGCCGGCCAACCGCGCTGGCTCAGGGCATCAGGGTGGCTTTGATTTCTCCTTATCCGATTTCTCCTTATTCAACGGGCACTCAAGGGGCTGGGGCCAGAGCCTGCTCCCTCCAAAGCCTTGGGCTTTTTCTTGGAACCAGGAAGCCATACCCAGGGCCACGGAAACCTCATCGGCATGCCTGGCAGAGGGAGCTTGGGAAGCTCTCGGTGGGTGTCCACCGAGCCAGCCCAGTTGGTCTTTGGACCCTACTTTAACATTCTAAGGTGCAGATGTCAGAGAGAAGTTGTGCAATCAGAGATGGGCAACTATTTCAAGAGCTGATTAAAATTAGAAAAAAGCAGAGGGTGGTGGTGGTGGTGGTGGGGGGGGGGGTGGGCTCTGCGCACATGTCTCTGGAGCCCTCCGGGAAACACTGTCCGCAGGGCAGCCCTCAACCAGCCGCTGCAGCTGGAGCCCAGAATAACCCAGTTGCTGCCGGGGGCGGAAGGCAGACTTCTCTTCTTCAGTAATACTAAGCCCCATAATCCACTAGACATTCAAGTGACTTCATTCCAGAAAGTAACAGGAGGCTCGCTGACGCAAACACCCCTTCTGAGAGCCTCATCTTGGAGAGATCATAATCTCAGGCAGTGTGTCACGGATGACAAAACCACAAGTTAAACTTGTGGGGTTCAGGGAGGGAGGCTGGTGAGGAGGTCGCAAGCCCCAAAGGAGGTAACCCCGCCCTTCTGCTGCGGGTCCTGAGCGTGAGGTGACACAATCCTGACTGCCCCACAGCAAAGACCAAGCGACCAAGCGACCCCCCACCCACCCAGCCAGCACACGAACTTGGGAGTCCACTGAAGACTATCCAAGCCCTGGAGGTTCAAGGTGATCCTTGAAAACACTGTTAAGATAAAGTACTTCAAACACTTAAGCTAAAGCTCTCTTTCTGCTTCTTTGAACATACACAGACACACACACAGGGAGGGAGGGAGAGAGAAGGATCAGTTTCATTTGTGTCTTAGAAGGACCTGGATCATGAGTTATAAACACCAAACCCTTCCACACATCCACTGATCCATCACTGAGTCGTCTTAGATCTCAGGTACACACAACAAAGCTGTAGAAATTTATTAGCTTTATGGAAATAAAATTTTAAAATCACAAGGCTAGTCATTCATGCTAGAGTGAGGTCCTCCTCATTCCCCCAGCTTGTCTCTTCCTTCAGAGAAGGGAAGCACCAACAACAGGACCCAGCAAGCAGGGGGGCCGCCTATCATCAGCCCTGTGACTGCTTGGAATTTAAACCAAGTACAAGAGATGTTCTGGCCAAATTTTGGAACCATGAGAAACTTACCAAAACAGCTTTTTAATACTCAAATTTTAGTCCCCTAAGACTCTCGCTCCCCTTTCCTGTGCTCGTGTTACCATTACTGTGACCCCAGGGCTATGCAGCCTGTGATTCCACAAAAAGAGTCCTGAGACATTCCCCGCTGCTGCCCACGATGGAGAACATTCTTACCACGAACTTTTGATAAATCTGTGGATTTTTGATTTGTTAAAGCAAAGAGTTCTATGAGATATTTTTCCTTCTAAATCAACAGACTACCAATGTTTCAAACTGACCCTCTCTGATAATAACCCAAGAAAAAATATAACAATGCTGGTGTGCACGTGTATGCAGTAACAGATCACAGTTTCATCTCAAAGTTTGGCAAGACTCATCAGGAGAAAGCCAGACAAGAAATAGTAATTTGTGATAAGCTAAGGGCTACCTTTAAAGTGGGGTGGGAAATAAATAAATGACAGGTTTCCGAGCCACTCTCCTCCATCTGCTGTGTGAGGACCAGCTCTGGTTCTGAGCATGGCAGCTCCCGGCTCCGGCCGGAGCAGCACAGGGCCAGAAGCATCAGTCACGCTGCTGCCTCCAGTCCCACCGCAGTCCACCCTGCTGTGAATCCTCTCGTTTCCAAAACGGCCACACAACATTCTTCACCTTCTGAGAAGCCTTTTTATGGAGTACCCTGCATCGGACGTGCAGAACGAGTGCAGCAGAAGACCAATATACTCTTATGTTACTTTACAGTTAACGAGCCTTTACACACATCACAGGCCCTGTTCAGAAATGTGCCTCCATATTTACAAACACACAGTTGTACATATATACATGTTAACAAAATACAGAGCAATCTAAAAGTTAAATTCATCTCAGCACACTTTTTCTTACGTTATTCCACCAATACCTTTTAAAAATTACTTTCCCATAATCCAAAGTGACCTCCGCTCCACAAGCTACTGCAGTTAGTTTCCGTTTGTACCCCCACCCCCATCAGCAGCGACTTTCCCTGTTCCTTGATATTGTTCCGCAAACTGCCTTCTGGTTTTGCCTCTAATCTGAGCCGCGTCCGAGGGCCTCTGCTCCTCATCAGTGCAGGTTGGAGTCTGGGCGCACCTTCCTCCAGCCGCTGGGATGCTTCAGGAGTCCAGCTCCAACTGCTCCTGATTTTCACTGAGTCTTAACATAAGCTGTTGCTCATAGTACAGGCTCTTTGCATAGTTTATTTCTTGCGATAACTTGATAGCGAGGACCTCCGATTTCACATGGACCTGGAGAGCAGAACAGAATGAGGAACCTGCCTCAACGTGGGGACGCAGAATCACAGGGCAGTGAGCTCAGTCCACCCGCCTGGCTGTGGAGGGAACAGTGCAGCTGTGCTTTCGGGAAGCAGGCTCCCCGGGCCCTACTCCCAGGGCCTGCTGGTCCAAGGTCTTGGGGGCAATTCCCGGAATCTGCATTTTTCCCATATTCCCCAGGTGACTGTGCAGCCAACCCACCAGCTCCTGACACTTCTGGTCCAGAGGACCAGTTTCAGCCCTGAGGGGGAGAGATCTGATGAGGTCAGGCTAAGAGCCTGAATGACACACTGTACCCTGGGGACTCAAAGCTAAAATCTGGCGATGGTCAAAGAGGGCCTAACCAGCACAGGACCGCCTGGAGGTCTTTCTTATCAAGAACACCCTGAAAGGGGCAAGAATGCAGCTGGGCCAGACTCCCCACCATGACCAAGAACTTGTAGATAAACTCACACTTTTAAGTGTTAACTCTACTAATCTCCCAGCCCTAACCTAAGCCAATGACCCCAGGGGAACGAGCAAGAGCCAAACCAAACGCCAGTGCATTCCTGAGCAGGGAGAAGGTCAAGGGAAAGAGGCCAGGGAAGGCAGGTTGCTATTTCTGATCTGCAAAGACCAGGAGACAAGCAGAACCAGTCTGCTGGTCATGTCATTCTCACTTGCAGGCTTGAAAGTGCTAGTTTTGTGAAGTTTTGTGAAAAGACACCCAGTCAGAATACGGCTGAGATGGTGAGTTTTGTCACACATGCTCCTGCTGAGCCAGCAGTGCCAGAGGGGAGGCCACATAGCACAGGGGCAGAAACGGCCAGGTGTGGAGCTCACAGCATCTGGGCGTGAACCCCACCTGCTTCCAGCATGTATAACCAAGTCACTTGCCATCCTTATCAGCCAAGTGTGGACGATCAGATGATCCTTAAGAAGTGCTTAGGGGAGGCTGGGATGGCTCAGCAGGTTAAGTGCTCACTTTGCAGCCCTGGAGACCGGGGATCGAATTCCGGCTCTGGCCCAGGTGGACCCATATGCTGAGCTGGGTGTGCCCTCAGTTCAGTTCTTACCGGGGCCTAGGCAGGAGGCTCCTGGCCCAGTTCCTGCCCTGCACAGCCCTTCGTCCACCTGTGGAGTGAAACTATATGGAAAACAAATGCTGTCAACTATGGAGACTGCTCTGGGCCCTCCCCCTTCTCTCTTTGTCTCTGTCTGTCTGTCTCTCTGTCAAAACAGAATAAAAATAAATCTTAAAAAAAAAAAAAAAAGTGCTTAGTGTCTAGCCGGGCATATGATCGTCCTTACTGAATGCTGGTTAACAGCAGTGTTATTATTTAAAAGTCCTGCTATAACAGTGTCTTGTACCATTTGGAGGCAAAGTATAAATTTCACTTACAAATATTTATTGAGCACTTATACTGGGTAGGAGCCAATGCTAGATATCGCTTCTTTACACACACACACACACACACACACACACAGTTTCCAATCATGATAGGAGAAAAACAAGAGAGAAGCCAGTGCTGCTCTAACACCTTAGATTCAATGCACCGGTCATACTTTAGGAATAAAAACCCCATGTATCATGTCAGTTGGCCCTCCCCACTAACTGGAGATGGTACTCCCACCTGTCCTGCATGGCAGGGTAACTGAGGGCCAGCGCTGAGCAAGACACCCAGGTCACTACTGGCAGAGGTGGGCCAGCTGCAGCCGCTGGGACTAGCACCCACGCCTGCTCTAAAATGCATTCCGGCTGACAACGGGGTGGGCGGAGGCGCCCCGCTGGCCGAGAAGGCGGTGCACTCACCATGGGCTTCTGGTGGGAAGGGCCGGGGATGGACACGCCACTGCTCGAATTCACCGCTTTCTTGGTCACCTGCACATACACCTTCCCATGGTCTCTGGAGACCAGGCAGTGGTAGAGGTCATCGTACTTGACTTCTAGGAAAATGGCCTCACGATCTACGTAGTCTCCACTTTTCAGGAAGTAAACTGCCTTGGAGGAGATGAGCACACAGTAGCTATCGATGTTCTCCACGGCTATGAAGCTGAGAAGACAGAGGGGAGGTAAGAAAGGCGCACAGGCCATGGTCTCCCGGGCGCTAAGCCAGCACAAAGGGCGTGTGGGGGTCACAGGTGGACCCTCTCTCCAGAGGCCAGAACTTGAATCCAGGCCTCCTGCTCACCACTCCTTGTGCCGGTGGCTCAATCGTTCTGAGCCTCCGTGTCCTCGTGTATAAATTAGGAATAAAAATGACGCTGGCTAAAAGCACTGGGCCCCTTACACAGGGGTGCAAGACAAATGTCACTGCACGGTGGTGGCCAACGGTATCAACAAGAGAAACAATTTAAATCCTGAACTTGAACTGTGTGGAGTGCTTCCAGTGAGAGTTTTTACACAGTTCAAGGCTTACAGAAAACTGTACCAATGCTTTGCTGGGCAAAAGAGAGGAAGAAAGAATAATGCTATGAAATGCTGACAAAAGTTAATAGCTGACAGTGTTTACTGCAAACGCAGAGGATATAAACGTAATGGCTGGAAGACACAGGCCAGGTGAAGGAGCAAGAGGGGAAGAAGCAGCATTAAATAGGTTCCCAAAAGTCAGGACACAAGGTGGCCCAAGGTCCCAACATCTGCGCACAGGCCGCTACTTCCTTCCTATCACAGTTCTAATAGCAGGTCACCCAGTCTCCACTCAACACCTCCAGTGACAAGGCATCCGTGAGGACACCACTCCATCCCAGAGAATTCCAATAGTTAGAAGGTGTTTTCTTAGTAAAGCTGTAATTTTGATTTTTGTAACTTTCACTCATTGCTTCTAGGGGATTTAGGGCCACTCAGAAAAAAGAAAAGAAAATCCCATTCCTCTTCCTGCCCAGAGCTCCCAGATTGAAAGTGGAAATTTATGCGCATCAAACCACTCAGCTCAGCTACTGAATGGAGAGCAGTGACCCTTGGAAACTGAGGCGACAGCTCTCTGGGGCCTGGCTGCCTCCACCGCATCTTGTGACAGTCTTCACAATGGGGCGGTGACGCCGGGGGACGGCGAAGGAGAACGGATGGCGGCAAGAATACTAAGAGCTGACCACAGGCGGGCTGTCAGGCTGCGGCCCCTGGGACTTGATGTCCTGAGAGGAATGTGCAAACTGCAGTTGCCCAGCACCCTGGCTCCCCCAGGAGCTGCTGGAGGACCAGGGTCCCAGAGTCCCAGGGCGGCTTTGTTGCCCTGTCAGCAGTTGCTAAACACTCTGACGGGGCGGGGGGCCCGCCTGCGGGTGGACAGGCCAGCTTCCTTTCAGCCCCACGCATGTGCTGGGCACTTGCTCACCTCTGCACTTAGAGAGCACCCCCACCCCAATTCAGAACACATCTTGTCTCAGCCCCTCTCACCCTCCCCATGCCCAGGACTCACAAGCCCCAGCTTCTTCACAAAGCTCACAGCTTCCCTGTGGAACGTCCTTTTGAACACTTGACTGCTTGCCTTCGCAAGCACTGCCAAGCACTCATTTGCTCTCTGGATGTCTCCAGGACAGGTGTGTCAGCTCTCTGACCATGAGCTGTAAGAGTGGGGTCCACATCTACCCCCACGTCTCCCTGCGCATCACCTCCCGGCCGGCAGCCCCGAGTGCTCGCTTGGAAGCATTGCCTGTTCCAGTCGCCATTTTAATTACAGCCTCCATGACAAAAATTGGGGCTGCCTGTTCTATTCTAACTGGTTGGCGATGCCAAGAATGTAGACTTGTAAAGTCCTGGGGCCAAAATGAGAAATGCCTAGCAGCTTTTGGTGTTGAGACCACTGAGCACAGAGTTCCCCACCTCCCGGGCCCTGATAGGATTGCAGCTTCATCATGTGATCCAACTGAATGGGATCTACAATAGCTGGTCCAGGGGAAGAAGAGGAAACAGACAGACAGAGGGAGGTAAAAAAAGCTTCCGGACAGATAGGAAGCACTACAGGGTCAGTGAGAACTTGCTGGGAAAGGGTAAAAACTAAGATACGGCCATGGCCAGTGGCTTCTCAGCACAGGTGGGCTGGGCAGGTGGCTGTGGAAGCTGTGCTGGGCTCTCATAGAGACCCCCAAAGCTTGCCCTGTAGTCGGGGTGAGAGCAGAAATGCACATGAAAACCCAGCTGAGGTTATGTTCTTCCCTGATTCAGCACAGGATGGGCCCTCACCCCACCCCACCCTCACCCCATGGGGCAGCGCCTGTGGCTGACACTGCATAGCCTCTGGAAGGACCTTTCCACACAGCAGCTGCTCTCACACCAGGCTGCAGTGGCTGGCATTATTAGTGTGCTTTCCACACTGGAACACTTTCATAGGCTTTAAAATAGACTCCTTTTCAAGATGCCACAGATAGTGCAAGTCCTGTTAGACCAGAGCCACCTGGGAAAGAAGGGGGCTCTCAGCTGGCAGACCTGGCCGAGTGGGCAGGGAAACCCCGCCAGGCTGGGCGACTCCGGCCAGGCCTGAGGCTTTCTGCAGGGCTCAGTTCCTTCATCTGAGAGGTGACACAACTGACAGCTTCTGTCACAAAGTTAGTAGAGAAGTCAAAAGAATTCATGGCCACACAGAACTGTGAGGGGAAGGAGCACAGGTCTCTATTCTGTGAGTGCAGGGGCCCCATTCATACCCCAAAGCTACTAAAGATCATGACATTTTCCTGACATTTACACGAAATGTTCTAAAGTCTTTCAGAATCAAAAGCAGATCAGAGCCAACACTACAACCAAGAGGAGGAGAGAGGGGAACGGCAGGGCCACAGCAAGCAGCTGGAGCACCAAGTCCCCTCCCATGGTCTGAACAAGACCAGGAGGCTGACCTTTTGATAGCTCGGCTCCATTTTCCTCCTGATGCTTCCTCAACTCCCCACAACCAAAGACCAAGGCTACGTGTGCATGCGTGGATGTGTGCAAACCACAAAGAATAATTAGCTGAAGACAAGTGGTCTCCTCCTGTAATGGAGACTGACCCCAAACTCGTCACTGTGTGAAAGGAGCTGAAACTCAGGGTACAAGAGAAGCCCGGCCACAGCAGTGCACAAGACAGCCTTCCCTAACAGTCTGCCCAGCCCTGTCTCTGTCCCCTTTGAGGACACAGAAGCCCTGTCCCTTCCTGGCATCCACCTGCAGAAGGCCTGCTCCCCACACTTGCTTCACCTGAGAGGCTCAGGGTCCCGCCACCAGAGCCTCAGCAGCAATTGCTGCATGCGAACTGAGTCCAGACCCTGGCCCTTCTGCTCTTCGTCCAGGGCTGCCCTTGGCCCATGAAGGAGGGGAGGCTGGAAAACCTCATGGGCTGACACAGGGAAGGAAGCCAACAGCCTCAGGGAGGTCCTAGTATATCCTTCTACTCTCTGACCTGTTAGTGACTGAGAGAGAGAGAGAGAGAGGGAGAGAGAGAGAGAGAGAAAGAGAGAGAGAGAGAGAGAATGAATAAAGTCATGCAGCCTGAAACACAAAACACAAAGCTCTGGATAACCTTTGTCCTTCAAATATGAGAACTAGTGCGGTTACCCTGGGTTCTGTTGACTCATTTTAGGTTGTTGTAGATGCTATAATTGATCCTATAAAAAACAGGACTTTTAGACCTCAGTCAAAAGTTTTACTGTCTTTTAAGGAGAGAAAGAGGACATTGACCTAGGGACCAAGGTGAGAAAGTTTATTTGAGAGAAAGGCAAGCTGGGGCACATGGCTTACATCATTCTCTGAAGGGACAGGAACTAACAGTGGGTGCATCTGGCAAGGTCGTGGCACTAATAGTATCCAAATCCAAGGCCACCACAGGGTATTCTCAGCAACACAAATGGCATTATGAATAACAGCTTCAGAGTGTGCATGCTGTAGTAGGCAATTGTGTCTTCTCCAAGTCACGTGGCCAAAGGGGCCCTGGAACCCGCTAGCCCTAAGTGCCAGGGGGCGCTGTCTGTCACTAGCCAGATGGCTTTGCTTGAGCTTCCATACCATCATCTGTAAGACAAGAATCATCACATCTACTCTGCAGGGCCAAGATGACAATCAGAGCTGAGCTACATGACTGACACAGAAGAGAAGCTCAACCAGGGGTGGCTCTGTGATTCTTCCTTCTGCTGAGAACAGATGCCAAGTTCTCCAGACACTGGGGAGGGCCCCCTTGCAAGTATACAAATCCTCACTTCAGTGGGGGTGGGGGTAGGGAGAAGAAGAGAGTCCCTCAAAGAGGCCACATGGAAAACAGGTTCAGGACCAACTGTCCTCAGGAAGAGAGAAATCTGCCAAGTCATTGTTTCAACCATCCTCCTCTTAATTTGACTTCTATCCATCCACCCACCCACTTATCCATTCATATTTCGTATTACCTCTACTTACACATCTATAGTCTACTCATTTTAGAGTCCTTTAAAAATCAGAAAAGTTCTGAGCTATGAGACTCCAGGGGCGCTCCCAGAACAGGCTCTTCCAGGTCTAGCCGGGACCCTAGGATCTGTACCTGAGCACGGTGTACCTCCACACCAGGCGCCTGCGGAACATCCCCGCGCCCCTCACGTGCAGTGTGCCCTCAGCCAAGCTGCCCTCCCTTCTCCAGCTATCTCCTTCATCAGCACCACCTCCTGCAGCTGGTGGCATCTCCATCCAATCAAACAGGCAAAAAGCCCGTGTCACTGTCAACCCACCTCCTCACTCAGATTATAAAGTTAGCCCCGTGGATGGCACTTAGCCCCCTCCTCAGCACCTCTCAGCACTGCCCCTCTCGCCTCTCCCCTGCCGTGTCTGTGTTCAGGCCTCGCCTCGACTTACCTGCATCACTCCCAGGGCCTCCTATCTAGTTTCCCACCTCCAGCCTCTCCAACTCTGATCCATTTCTCAGGTACTATCAAGGTTTCATTTTTAACATGGAAGTTTGAGTGGGATCCTCTTTAAAATCTCACCACTGCCTATAGCAGCACAATTAGCATGGCCGGTAAGGCTCTCAGAATGTGGCCTTGCGCCCCACCTTTCCAGCTTCCTGGCCTCTGTCACCTCCCATCCACATGTAGCTACTACATCTGGCTAACGTAAGTTCTCCAGAAATGCCTCAAACCTGTCTGCCTCCACCAGCCCACACTCTTCTCTGCAGATGTGCCTCTCTCTCTTCAGTTCAGCACATTTCTCCTCATCCCGCAGGGCCAGGTCAATTGTCCACAGCCTTTCCCAGCTTTCCAGGCATAAACTAATCACTTACCCTCGTGGCCCCACCAACACATGGTTCACACATCTATTTTAAAAGCAACTGTATGTTACAGGTAGTTGGTAATACTGTCTGTTTCCTCTGCTAGACTGTGAACTTGTCAGGAAAGAGCACATTTCTTACCATCCTGGCTCACAGTAGGATCTAATAAATTTATGTATCAGGCCAGTGGTATCTAACCTTTTGGCTTCCCTGGGCCACACTGGAAGACAAATTGTTTTGAGCCACACATAACACTAACGTCAGAGGATGAGCTAAACAAAAGGTTGTTTGCAAAAAAATCTCATCATGTTTTAAGAATTCAAAGTTGTCCTGGGCTGCAGGTTGGACAGTCTCAGAAAATGATGATGAAATTACATTACAAGGTCCAATGGCTTTGTCAGAGCACATTCAACTTGGGATACTGGATATACGTTTAGCCTTAGTAAAGTTAAAGAATTCTTTCAGAATACCTGATTTAACTTATTAAAGATTTAGCAAGCCATTAACCTTGATCAGAATAGCTGAACAATCCACCAAATAAAATTCAATGGCATATCAAAGACTTTCCAATTCCCTAAATGTCAATGGTTATTGACAGATTATTTCCTGGTTTAGAAAAGGAAGTTGATGAATTCTATCCCACTCTTCAAAAGGACCTGTCTTTTGTGTTTACTGTTGAAACTGTATATGTTACCATAAGGTTTATATTTATAATTCTATGCTATCAGAATCAACATTTACAACTTGTGCTCAAAAAATATTTCTGATTTCTACCTCTCTCTTTCTGCAACTTCTCAGGAAGAACAGATAAGATGTAAAATACAATAAACACTATATTTACAAAGGGGACAAGAAAGGAGACTTTTACTCTTGATTTTATTTCTACACTCTCTGAATTTGCTAACCATGTGCATGAAGTTTATTTCACCAAAAAGAGAGAGGACTTATCTGGATGGTGGGTTTATAGGATATTTTTGTTCTTTTTATATTTTTCTGTATTAACAAAAAAGTCTCATAAATGTTCTGTTCTGAAACTACATTTTGAAAATATAATCCAACTGTCAACCTCCAGAAAACAGTATGTTAGAGCAGCTCCTTGGGTCGGTGGGCTGCTCAGCGCACCTTTTCTGAAAAGGTGAGAGGCATCCTAATGTGTTTAATGCTAACGTGTAAACTTTGCCTGTGGTGAAGGATTACAAATACAACAGGTACTGTTTTCTTTTTTTCAATGAAAATGAGGTTCCTGGCTACAGATAGTCACTAGTTATAAAAAAATTAATATAATGAGGTAGGACAAATTTTACTTTATTTTCAGCCTAAACCAGGATCCTATTTCAAAACCAAAACTGAGAAAAATGGGAAGCAATGATAATTCTGCAAACATAGCAGAGAAATACTTGATTCGAGACTGAAGCCTTTCAGCTGGCCAGACCTTATATCGTATGTCAGTAACTATCTTTTTAATACTAATTAATTTAAAAAAATGAAAAAATTAAATGAAACTTGATCTGGGAGAACAAAGTTGAGGTAATGCTGGCACTGGGTCTTTGAGGGGTTTTCACTACATCAGGAAGTAATTACACAATATTTTCCAGAAGTGAAACAGTGAGTCTAATTGGAAAAAAATGTGGAAACATTTAGTTAGAACAGTAGAGCAAAGTATTAAAGAACCTTTTAAGGGGTTAACTCTGAAGGAAAATATGCAAACAATTAGGTCTATAAACATGTTTTTAATTACAATTCTAGGATAAAAGTCAGAGGTATCATTTGGCACTTGCGTGCTTTTCCTGAAAACCCCTTTCTTGCAAAGTGATGATTCTAATGTCCACGTCACTGTGAGGACCCAGCCTGACAACCAAGAGTACATCAGAGAAGCATTTGTTGATTCCCTGATGGTTTCTTGTGTGCCGACCGAGGAAGGCCACAGTCACGTGCCTCCTTCCACATTCACTGGCAAAATTTAACTCACAAACAGGTGGAGATCCATGGTTTTCATCTTCAGAGTCAAAATTCATTCATGCCAGTATCTTTTCCTGGTTCATATGACTTTCAAGAGTTTCGTGAAATCTATTTTACTGACTTGGTTTTGATTTTAGTTTTCAGCTTTCCATGGCTGTTGTCACTGTGTACATGTCACAGGGAGTGATCCCATGTCAACTGTACTATACACTTTCCTGTGTGACACATTTTCTCCCATGTGTTGTGGGCACAAGTCATCCTACTGAAAATGAACTTTGCAAGGAACAGAGATGAAATTAAAAGCACAATGTTCAGTAATTTTATAATCTCAAACTTTGGCCACCCCTCCCCACAAAAGCTGGAATAGTGAACACATATTAATATGTTAAGCTGCAGCAATCCAGCCATCATTCATGCTGCTAATACTTCCTGAGTTCACACTATGTGCCAGGCACGTTCTAGGTGCTGAGAATTCTTCCATGAATGGGACAGGCAGAAGTCCCGACCCTCAGGGGGCTGCCAGTCTAGCAGACTGCACCATGCCCTGCTGGACCTGACAATGATTCTCTGGGCCTCTGATCCAAAGACCAAAAGTTCCACTAGCAAAGTGGTATAACGAGCAGGCATGGTATGAAATCCTACCCTAAGGAGGCATGAATGTACAGTCCTCCTCAGTGTGAAAGTGCACAGGGATTGCGGGTGTGGAATGATGACCAGGGCTGAGGCCAGACTAAGAGAACAGAACATGTTAATGACACATGCTATGCACTGAACTGTGCCCCCACCCCCATTCCTATGTTGAGGCCCTCACCCCACTGTGACTATTTGGAGTAAGGAAGTAATTAACATTAAATGAGGTCAAGAGAGTGCCCCTAATCCTATAGGATTAGTGTCCTTATGAGAGACCAGAGAGCCTACTCTCTCTCTGCCACGTGAGGACACAGACAAGAGGTTGGCCATCTGCAACCTAGGACAAGAGCCTTCATCAGGTAATGAAGTGGCCAGAACCTTGAACTTGGACTTCAGCCTCCACACTGGTGAGAAAATTAATTCTGTTGTCGAAGCCACTCCGTCTGTGGCATTCTGTTGCAGTGGCCTGAGCTGACTAAGATAACGTAATGCACCTCCACCACTAAAAGAACCTCTAATAACACTGCAGGAGGGCTGGGTTGCACAAAACACACCCAGGAAGGTGCCCTCCTATTCAGCAAGCAACGAATGATTTCTGGATTTGGCTGTGGATGTCCTCATTCAAACACCACAACAGAAATATGAAGGGAATGAGGTCAGCTTAATCCTGTCTCTACCAATGACACCGAAGGCTATCCTGAGAGTTAACCTCTACTTTAGACATGCCCCCACCAACCAAAAAGCACAGGGCCCTCATCAGAGTCCCTAGCTTGCTCTATCTTAAAGGAGATACACAGCATTAACAGAAATTAAACTAGCATTTTGCTACTCATCAGGCATATCTACCTAACTGCTTTCTCTGGGTGGGTGGTTCTAACACCTATTTAGGTTACAGGGCACTTTACACTAAAAGGGTCCCCACAGAATATCCTAAAACAGCGAACCTGAATTCTATCATACCAACTTTGGGTAACTTCACTAACTGATAATATTATAAGACCCCGGTATATAAGGTTCTACATTCAAAGAGTAATAGAGCAATCTTAAGAAAACTGGATTCCCCAAATTTTTACCTGTTAGTTGTTTATCTGTTTTGTTTCACTAGCTTTCTGCAGCAAACAACAGAACACCAACCCTTAACACAGAACATTGTATTCATTGTCCTTTCTCTCTGAATTGACTAGAAAGAAACTGCCATTTTCTAGAAACAAAATGTTATGGTCCCACTTGGAACTCAGTTTGAGAATCACTACTTTGAGGAGAAGGCTGTTTCCAAGTAGTTATATCTAAATGCATAAAACATCTGGGCCAAGCGCTCTCTGACCAGGTCCAGGGTCTCATAGCCAGGGTGACACCTGGGTCAGGTAGAACCTGCTCAGACTCAGAGACAGAAGAGAAAACTCAGTGCACCTGCGGGGCTGGTTTCACAGGGCTCCACTTACAATTCGTCTTGAATGTTGTCTGTCAGCTTGAAGAGCTGCTCCTGCCCTTCTGCCTGGCTCTCAGAATAGCGGGGAAGCAGCCCCTGGGGCCCTGTGCAGCATCGGGGTTTCCGCACCCTCTGCGCTTGAGTCCTAGATGGGTAAATGAACACAAAGCAAAGAGGTTAAGTGTTGGGTTAAAATGACTTCCCGCCCTGTCTAAGAGAAATGCTTACTACGAGACATGCTCAAAATTCACCGATTAAACCACAGTATTACCTGTGCATGTGCAATTAGGTGGGGGCTAAAGACTCCGATTCTGAGTGAGAGCCCTGCCTGTGCTATCTCCTAGCTGTGTGACCGTGGACAAGCTGGTTAAGTTCTCTTCCCCTTGGTCCCAGTTTTCTCTGTAAAATGGGATGCTGACACCTACCTACCTCAGAGGAGTGCTGTGCAGATCAAATGAGTGATGCCCATCAAGCCTGGGCCTGGCAGCATGTGGGCTCTCTCCCAGTGCTGGCTGCCCCTGCTCCTGCCATTGCCACCGACACCCTATGTTTCTAGGAATCTCCTCAGCCAAAGCACCTGTGGACTTGCAGTAGGTCCGGAAGAAAAGGGAAGGACCTGGGGTGCTCAGTCAGCACATACTCAGCTGCCTGGGTACAGGGTGAGGGACACAGTAATCTCATGGGAAAGAACAAGGGTTCCTTGGGCAAGTCCCTGGCCATAGCTGGGGTTCTTTAACTCATGCCACTCAGCTGTCGGTTGCCCCAAGGAATCTGCTTTTTGCTATGGTGTTCAGGGTGGGCTGATGTTGTCTTTTTCCACAAACCGTATACAGGCTAATTGATAAGTACTTTTTGGTGTTTTCCTAGAAACAGGAGCCCGTGTTTGTCTTGGAAAGGCTGTGCATATTTCAGATGACTGATAAGAGTGTGCTGGTTCTGTCCTCGGCCTTGTACTTGTTGTACTTTTCATTATTTGTTCCTGGATTCCACTGAAGCAAAACACCCTTCTCTGGACATATCTAAAAGACAGGACTAGCGTGCACTGCGCCGGCATTTCAGCAGCGCAGATCCTTACTGGCAAGGGCAAAGAGAACCCTGGGGGGCAGATCAGGTAGTGATATGGACAGGAACGATCAGAAACATGCCACAGGACACACAGTGGGCTAGTTGCAACCCTGAGACAGCTGCAATGCATTCCTGGACCTGGGTCAGCACTCAGCTCCTTAGGTTGGTGATGTCTGAAGACCACACCTGGGTAATACATGCCTGCTATGTGCCAGAAAGCCAGAAATCCAGGGACAATTTTAGAAATTCAGTAATAAGGATGCCCTAAGTACTAGTAACTGTGTTCTTTAAGGGTGATGTAAAGAGACTAAAGAAATTCCAGCAATCTGCCCTAAGGAAATGGGCATCTCAATTCCTTCTTCAAGACTTGGGCCTGTTGTTGGCTATTTAGATCCCAACTATTGACTGAAAGTCGGGAGGGCAGTGGAGGGAGGTGCTGCTGTAAGCACGCAAGCCAACCAGGCCAGTGAAGGAAGCCGAAAGGAGGGGCGGGGTGTGCTGCTCCAGGGAGCAGAGCCCTGCACCTCTCGCCCTGACTTGCCAAACGTCTACTGTCACCCCAAACACTGCTTAGGACAGGCTAGTGAGAGTATCTATCCCCCAAAGCAGTCCTACTCTTCTGTCTTACGTGAAGCTTCTGGGAGAGGTTTGGGCTCTTGTGGCAGAAGCCCAAAGGCCCCTCTGAGCAATGTGACACAACCTGCTGCCCATCCCTTTTCATTACAGGCCTCACCCGGACTCTTCTCACATCTGCCCAACCTACTGGGAGGTGTGCTGGCCCAAATCCACCTATTCCACCACCTGTCATAATTAATAGTCTCTGGACTTGTCATGAACTATTACAATAGCCCTATAACTTATTTTTTCTGTTTCTACCTTTGCCCATTCTCCTCATAGCAATGAGAATGACCCTTCAAAATACAAGCCAGAGATTATGTCAGTTATGTGCTCAAAACACATTTGCTTCACATCTCACTCAGATAAAATATCTGCTTACTGCCCAGTTCCCAACCTGGAATGTGAGTGCCTTGAGAAGAGGGATTTTATTTTGTTTACTCATATTCTAGGAACTAGAACAGTGCCCAGTTCACAGTAAAGAAGCAATATATATGAGGTGAATAGATGAATGAATGCATCTGTGGGCGGGAGACCTGTATAAGGGCCATTTGACTATTGAGCTAAAAACATAAAGGTGTTATGCAAACTTCGGTGGAGAGTTTGAAGACTAGAGATCCTGAGCTTTGAAAATCAACCAAGTCAAGGCAAAATAGGAACCAGCTAGAATCCCATCTTCCTGACAGAGAAGTGTATGTCTGCCTCGTCTGCTGATCAAAGTAAAGGGGCATGAAGGCAAAGTCATGACATATGTCTCTGCTGACACACTCGTATTTTCCTTAGAACAAATAATCTTTTCCTTAGTATCCACAGTGGGAGGAAAATGCTACCGAGGAGGAGAAAACTTACCAAGAGTCCTAAACTCCTCTGGTGGGATCCAAGGAAGCCAGTGAAGCCACAGACAGGTAGCTTGCTTCTGGACCTGGGCCCTTGGAAATCACATCTTATAACAACTACAAAACACTGGGAGTGTAAGGAAGTGTGACCTATGCTATCACATGATCAAGAGCTTTCTGGTCCATTCAGCTTGACTTAGTGGCCTTCCTCAGGGCTTCTCTCAAGTTTCAGTGACCCAACCTCATCCACACTCACAATGCACATGATCTTCTAACTTGCAAACTACAAACCTACCCAAACACAGAGAATAATCCAAAAGCAGGGCAGCTCCCTTGTGGGTATACACTACCTATTGTTAAGTTTCTTTACTTATCTGCCTTCCTAACAATCTTCCCATTTCCAAGGTCCTCACATTGAGAGCAACCAAATTATCAAGGGAGGTTGGAAACTGCTCAGATACTGCTGACGGAGGAGCTCACTGTGACATTCAAGGGTCAGTTTTCACAAGGACACAAAAGAAAAGAGTTAAACTTTGCCACAGAGGCAATGTAGTCTTTCTCTTATAGTTTTATAAATACTAGGACTACTTCTAGAAGGGATGATTCCAAGGTACTCTTCCAAGAAGAAAGATGGGTTAAAGGAATTCTTCCCACAATCTCCTATTACCTTGATCATTGTGGTATCTGAAAAGCTATTCTTTCTTCTCTGAAACTCAACCAAAGTTTTAACTTCTGAGGTCCAAGTTGGGAGGTTGGGGGGAGAGGGGTACTGTAGTCACTGTGCATAACCAAATTTAGTCCCAAACGTACTTGAAAAACTATAAACAAAACAACAAACAGGCTAGGGTTTTCAAATGTCACAATGCAGCAGAAAGTTTAAAGTGATACTCTTCAGGGCGGATGACTGTCTGACAGAATGGTTTTCTTCACCTATGGCTGACGAAACGACAAATTCACATAACCCTCTGAGAATGGTATGACTGCGTGTAACAGAAATCCTAACACACCCTCGCTCTGTGATCAGGAACATAGCGGGTCCTCTTTTATATGATTGTTCTTACGTCACTTCTATGTATGTTCCTGGGGGCCTATCAGCACCTGGAGGAAAAGGACGCTATCTTTTTATCAAACTGAACTCATCACTATTCTCAATTCAAGGCCCACAGTCATCATTAGCCTTTCCCTTATTTACTTTAAAAGGTGTAGGTGTCTGTGAAGCCACCACCCCCAGCACAAAACCGCCATCGCTGACCATATGAGTCTGATTGCGTGGCCCTCTCTGTTGCCTCACCCCCATCCCGTTCCTCCTCTGCCTAATACAGCTATTACTCTGAATCTTGTATTTATCATTTCTTTGCTTTTCTCCTTCATGCAGTCTTATCAGATTTCAAAGTATGCTCTGGTACAGTCTTGCTATATTCTTTGGTTTTAGTTGTTTTGGGCTTTTGAGAAAGGATGTCCCTGCCTTTTTCTGTTTTGACACTTATTTCTTTCTCTTTGAAGTCAAATTGCAAAGATTCAGCCATTCTTTTGTGTGCAGCTAGAATTATTTATCATTTCCATTGTATAAATATACCTTCATTCATCCATCTTCCTGCTGATGACATGTGGGTTACTGCCAGGTTTTGCTATTATAAACAATGCTGCAATAGACATTCCTATATGAGCCTCCTGGTGAACACAAGCAGGAGTTAGGGTATATGTCTACGAGGGATCTGCTGGATCACAGGGCATAAATGTTCACCTAACAAGATCATTCAAATTGTTTTCAAAGTGGCTGAGGCAATTTACATTCCCACCAACAATGCATTTAAGACAGCCTAGTAATCTACATCTCTCTAACACCTGGCACTGTCTAGGATAGCACTGTCCAATACATAGCCACTGCCATGTGTGGCTACTGAGCACTTGAAATGTGGCCAGTGTAACTGAAAAACTGAATTTTTTAAATTTAAAGTAAATAAATATAAGTTGTGCACAGACAGCATTGGTCTAGACTCAAGTTTTTGCTGGTTGAATGGGTATAAAATGGCATCTTTTCTTCAGATTCTCACCCTCTCCTTTCAACCTAAAGCAAGGTGGTCCAACCCACAGCCCGCAGGCTGCATACAGCCCAGGATGGCTTAAAATGTGGCTCAACATGAATTTGTAAACTTTATTAAAACATTATGAGATATTTTTGTGGTTTATCTTTTTAGCTCATCAGCTATCATTAGTGTTAGTGTATGTGTGGCCCAAGACGATTCCTCCTCTTTCTATGTGGCCCAGGGAAGCCAAAAGGTTGGACACATCTGACCTAAAGGTAATTGTGTTCAATAAAAAACAAAGACAAAAAAACAGAATAGTTATGGCACCTGCCCATGGGCACTGGAGCAGAGAAGCCAACTTCCAAGCGACTGAGGCCACCACTGATGGACCATTGGGACCATCTGCTGTATTTCCCGGCTGACTTGTTCCTCTTCTCACGATCACCTTTACTGTTGAGACTTGCTACTTCTAGGGCTGGGTCTGGGACTACATCCTAGGGACAACAGCTCATTAAAGAAGGGGTGGCAAAACTCCACCTACTCACCTCTCATTAGCTGACAGCGTCTCTTACTAACACTCAACATAAAAGGTAGTTTACAGCATGAGTCTGTTTAGTGCATATGCAGCAACTCTGCCTCCACAAACCTTTGTTTAGCCAAAGGTCTGCGGTGTATTTAATTGCTGCCAGCTGGGGGCCGGTCGGCCATCTTAAGCCCTCAGCTGCTGCGGTTTATAAATTTCACAGTGTATAGAAAGAAGCAGGCCTTCCAGTCAACCAGCTAATCCAAAATGTCAGCACCAAACCAACGTGCACGCTGAACTCCATGAACATGTCAGGGAGTCAGCTGCGCAGCACGGACGACTCTGCCCCCAGGGAAGGCGCTGCTGATACAGTGGCTGATACACTGCAGATACCCCCCAGCCAGGGAGATCAATACAGAAGAGGTCTGCATCTGGCCATTGCTATCTGACACATGCTGGAGGCCCCAACCCCAGGATCAGAGTAATGAAAACAATCCATGTCACTTTCTTTAAGCAACAATAAATCTAAACAAGGTGACACAGGAAGATCTAACCAGTTCCACTTGGTTGATCTTGCCTTTCAGCCTGAGGGTCAACAGTTGGCCAGCAATTATTTGTTCTCCGCTTCTATGATGAGTAACTATGTCATAGTTGTATTAGTTGAAGACAGATGCTGTACACACAGACACGTATCCCATACAGCTTAAGTTATTAGTCGGTTGGGAAACCTGTCATGGCCAATGTCTATCAACCAAGTAAGGTTCAAACACAATCAATGAACGAGGGGAAAGTGTGTGTGTCAAACACGTGACTTCCTAGTGTAAGAGAATATTTATTCTACTGATGACTGCCATATTCCTTAGGGGCTGTGTGTACTGACCCCAACAAAGTGATGGATGGTGCTTGGATTTACTTAATGAGCATGTCCAAGACTTTTGTTTTAATCAAGCACCTTATTGATATGTATGGTGCTCACCTGGGCACAAACAAGTAGACTGAGGACAGAAGAAGGTCAACCCAGACTATCTTTGCAAATACTGTTAATGGATGACAGCTACAAGATATCAAGATTCTTGACTGAATGGTTCAATGAGACATTTATCAGTGCCCCAAAAGGAACTCAGGGGTCCATCTAAACAGTGTTCTGCGCTGGGGAACATGAACTGGCTAAAACATCCTCTCACAGTCACCATAGTACAGTATCTGAAGGTCACAAAGCTGTAGGCTGACCAGGTGTCCTGTCTTCAATGCGACAGAAGACAACGGCGCTGTCCCATTTCAAACGTTACATATGGTCAGCCTAGTCTCACTGGGCTAAATTCAAAGTGTCAGTAGACTGACCAGATGTACCGTTTGAAACAGGACTGTGCCATTGTCTTCTGTCCCGTTTCAAATAGGACAGTTGATCTCTGACCTGCAGCCCTTCTACCCCCACCCTTCTGTATCCACTTCCAAGAACTTAGTAGAAAAGCACTTCTTCCCCACAGATTTTACTGTAATCAGAGAAGACTATTTGAGGATGGAAACCTCTCAAGTTTGGCTCAGTTTCCATCAGAAATTTCCCTATAATTTCATGATAAACAGAAACCCACTTTCTAGAACCTACTCAGGGAGTATATTCAATCAATAGGTTTAATAATAACTACTGAGCTCTGACCAAGTTAAACCTTGAACCAAGAAAATTGCACCAAATATCTGCTACAATTTGGATTTTGGAACATGTGAAAAAATAGCTTGGGCAGAAAGAAACCCTGTGGCAGTAGAGGTTGGCTCCTAAATGAATTACTAACAGAGGATCCAAACTGTAGCAGCTGGAAAAACGAGCCTGCTCAGCGCCTTGGGAACGGCTTGCGCCTGTGCTGCCCCATGGCCCACCCCACTTCATGAACTTTTCCTAACCTGTCAGACGCACAGGCCAGTGCTAGGCCTTGGGGAAGAAAGGAATGAGTCACGTTTCCTGGGAGCTGACTGGCGTCTAATGGAGAAGAGAAACAGAACCAGGCACTCATGGCTGAGAGGACAGGCTCTGGAGCCTGGCTGCTGAGGGCTGAATCCCAGTTCCCCCATTTACAAACTGCAATCTCATGGAGCCTTGGTTTCCTGCTCTATAAAACAGGGATGGCAATAATGGGGTTGTTGTGAGGAGTAAATAATACGTTACAGGGCTTGTAACGGTACCTGGTACATACTAGGCACTCAAGAAAATGCTCCCTATGATGACAATGATGCTGCAGCATCTGCAGAGGGTGCCATGACTGCACAAGAGGGGCCCTAACCTAGCTCAGGTGGCTGAAGCCCAAGATGAGCGCAGGTCCAACCTCCAGCCTTTCTCACTTAGCTTCTTACTAGGAAAACGGCTTCAAATGAAATATTCCCCTTTCTCTCTTGCTTTCTTAACTACATTCTCGTTACCTCTCCCCAGAGTTCTGAAGGAAGTCATCTGCGTAACAACACATAAAACCCTACACTGTATCATTGCCATTGAAAAATGTGGGAACGATGAATTCATGAAGTCATTAGAAATTCTGTTCCTGTTGCTGTTAAGATTTGGGTAATTTGGGTCCTGCAGAGGGGACAATGCTTCCTGGACTGGGCTTTCTCTCATCAGTGGGATTCACACCTGACTTGTTTATAGGGGTCAAGGCTTCCTACAACCTAACACATTTTGGGGACTTCATGACATTGCAACTGTGACAGCTGGTAGGACTAGTGCCGCCAATAGATATGCCTACTGGGAATTAAACTCTAAGAACAAAAACTACTCCAGAGGTTCTTTTCCTCTGCGACTAACTGCCTGCAGGCGAGACTACCTGTTCATGAGGCTGGGGGAGGGGCAGAGCAGATTGGCTTCACAAAGAAGTCCAACCAAGTGGACAAGTCGCAGGGAGATGGCAGCCTGACAGAGAGGGAGTTCCACAATGCCAAACTTGTGCACACGTCCTGGGGTTGCTCTGCTTTAAAAATAAAAAAGGAGACAACTGATAAAGTGGCCTGCAACTTTCAGCATCATCACTAAAAGTAGGCATTTTACAAATGCAAGCTTTATTTGTATTCTAAGTACAACATTCTGAATCAGAGAGTGTAGTGCTTATAGGAATCTTGCAAACCATGGCCAAATCCCCTCCTAAACTGTCACCTCTAAAGCCAAACCTAAGATAATTTCTCATGGGCCAAAATACACAATTTCTGGTAAACTTCATTTTGTGGCTATTAAGTACAAATTCTAATGATATCAAGCTGCCTAAATAAACCAGATATTTTCAGACTGACTTCTAGCAAATGATTTACATTATTAAAAAAAAATCTCTATTCTCCCAAAAGGGCATGGTGGCATCAAGAAGAACATAAGCGTTTGGGAAAAGACCAACACAGACTGAAATTCTAGCCTAGTCACTTAGATGAGTGATCGTGAAGTTACTAGATTGCTCTCAGCCTCCGTTTCCTTGACAATAAATGAGAATACACCTAGAACCTATCATTTTTACAAACCAATGTCACCCCAATAAATCTAACAATTAATAAACAAAATAAAATAAGTAAAAATACTTAAGTTGATAATGTTGAGATGATATATGAAAAGTGCCTGGCATCTAACAGGTACTCATAGAAATTATCTCCCTCTCTCCTATCCTTGCTCAGAATTACTGGATATCAAGACAATTAAAAATACCCAAATGCAAAACTTTTGGGTATTTTAAATATATTTTTGGGTATTTTAAATTATATTAAAATTTAGATTTAAAATTCTAGTCTGACAGAACACATGGGAACCCTGACTTACTGAATATGGAAGAATGCCTCATCACGGGTATGTCAAATGTTTGGACTCTTAGGTGTTTTCAAAAGCAACCAGTGCCCAAGTGCTTACTCACTTGGCCTACCCCATCCACACCTTCTTTGCTTAAAAAACATTTTTAAAAGAGCTATAGCTATTCAACCTAGCAGCTCAAGAAATTATACCAAAATGTCAAGTTTGTAGAATTGGAATTAACGAGTTTTAGAATATTGCCATTAATAAAAATCTTCATAACAGAATTTTTCTGTGGTAGAGTGCTTCCTCTAAACCAAGTCTGTAAGAGAACCTGCATGCATCGCAGCTGCGCAAACGGAGCTGCCCTGGCTGAAGAGGAACACAGTGTGTCCTTAGCAGCCCCGCCCCCAACCAGGACTCTTCACTCAGTTGCACGTAGAGCCTCCCTCTGGAAAAAAGCAGAGCAGGTAGGGGCCTGCTTTGTGATTTGTTTGCTTTTACAATATGACCCATTCAGTCAGGCCAGACGTTTTATACAACCTTTTACTATCAAACAGAGCATGGTGGAGGGTGAGGTGGAAAAGAGGACACTTCAAAAACAGACAAGAGGGGAAGCCAGGATAGCTCAGTGGGTTAAGCATTCGCTTTGCAGCCCCAAGGACCGAGGATCGAATCCCAGCCCCAGCCCCAGCCCATGTGGACCCATATGCTGAACTGAGGAGTGCCCCCAGTTTGGTTCTCACCGGAGTGAGACCTCGGACCAGTTCCTGCCCTGTACAGCCCTGCACCCACCTGTGGAATGAAACTATGTGGAAAAACTGATGATGTGCAACTATGGAGACTGCTCTGGGCCCTCACCCTTCTCTCTGTCTCTGTATCTCACTCTGTCAAAAACAATAAAAATAAATCTTTAAAAAAACAGACAAGGACACTAACAATGAATGACTGTCATGAGAATGAAAGTTTATGCACAACTGCCGCACTTACAGGGATAAAAACAGGATCAGTTTTAGGCCCTGAGGTTAGACTTTCGATGGTAGAGGGAGAAACTGAGACCCTAGGAGGGTCAGAGAGCCAGCCAGTGGCTTTTTGTTGGGGACAGGGCTGCGGCTTGTGTTTTGAACCCAGCCTCAGCCTGGAAAGTGTGGTAAGAGCTGAATGGCAGCCAATGGGACCAGAGCTTTCTGTCTCTTCTCCGCACTGTTGAGCCCCAGCACTAGAACAGTGTCCAGCATACAGTGGGTAGGCAGTGCACACGAGGAACGAACAGACCAGTGACCCCAAGTCTGTGTGACAACAGGTGGCAGGAGGGCCACAGCTGTTACTTCTGGAGTCCAGGGAGTGAGGGAGTGGAGGAAGCGTCTGTCGTGGAACTTCTCCCCCGAGACGAGCCAGAGACAGGCTGGAAGTTGGTAATGACCCAGGAACCCCTGGAGCATAAGAATGCTGATCATTCCACCACGGAGGGACACTAGGAAGTTACTGACCGGAGTCATGTTCTCCCAGGGGGCACCTGGCTAGCTGCCTGGGGGCCTTGGGGAAACATGCAGAGCCTGCACTTTTCCAGGAAGGACAAGAGCAGTGGGGCGTGCAGCTCTGGAAGCTGCCCAGGAGTCTGGGTCCCTGCAGATGGCCCAGTCCCGGCTTGACACCCGCACTTAAGCAGCTCCTGGCCAAGGCGATGGGTTCTCTGGACTCATATAAAATTCCAAGAACGTCTTCAAAGGATTTCTGCTGCGCAGTTTTCAATATCTCAGTCCCAACTTTTAGGTTCTTTTGACCTAGGAGCTCAACCAATCACCTACTCCCCTTCTCATCTTCCTCTGACCAGCTGGTGCTTTTTTATTGTTTATCCTCAACTTTAACCTGTGGCCAAGGCTTCTCAAGATGTCAAGGCCACCTCTAGTCAAATCTGCCCCTGTACAAACAAGAGATGGCACCTTCTCTTTGAACTCGAGTCAAACTGGTTCTGGCCCATCATTTCAATGTCCTTAAGAGTATCTTGAGATTTGGGGGGCAGAAGAAGAGACTTGTCTTTGTTCTGGCTCTTGCCACAGTGCCTGGGTATAAAGCCAGGGCACCCATGTGTCTGACTGAGGACTGGGGTCAATGGTGTCCTTTCTCTTCTGGGAGGAAGGAAGCTCAACAAAAGCTGGCACTCAGTGGTACCTTTTGTTGCCCTACAAGGGGTTCACTTCTGCCTGGTGCCATGACGCTCAACTTGGTGACAAAAGATTGTTGTTTATTTAGTGATAAGAAGGTCAAGCTGCCTTATAATGAAGTGCTGCCTGTATGAATGGCACTGGTTACCATAGTCCATCCACCCTTGTTGGCAAACTGGTTTGTTTGGTCTGGACAGCAAACCGCATTCCGCACTACTGGATTTTTTTCTTCCAATTTCCCTGTGGTCCCCCACTCACCCCCCACCCAAACCTTTTTTAAAAAATTGCAATCTGTTCTGCTGTCTCAAGTTACATTCTGTAAATAATAAGCAACACTGATGAAATGCAAAAAGCTGAAAATTCATAAAGCAGAAAGATCTGCAGTATGTCCCACATCTGTGTCACATTAAATATGCACTCAACAGATTTGCCAATTCCTGTCTAATCAGCACATGAAGGTGACACAGGCTAGAAGGGCTCTCATCGACGCGCCACAGCAGGGCCAAGGGCTACCAGAGGCAGGCGAGGCGGGGTAGGACTGCCACCATAAGGCGGAGGTGCCAAGCCAGCAACGCGGATGACATGGAGCCAGCCTGCTCAGCGCTGGTACATGTGCATCGCAGACTGAGGTGCGGGGGGGAGGGGGGCACGCGTTACTGCCACGGGTAGGTCACGGGAAAGCCACTGCTCAGAGCCATTGTCCCCAGTCCTCAATGCTGTTGAAGCTGGGCCCATGGTTGCTAAACCAAATAACATGTTTTAATGACAAAATATCTCATTTGAAGGAGTTGGCTCCCTATACATTAAAATGACTATAACATAAAAATAGAACAGAAGGAAACCAACTGAAGCCCACTTGGCAAAATGCTTAGAGGCTACCAGAGATGTTGGTTGCTCTGCCAGGCAAAGTCTGATCCCATCTTTATTTCTTCCAAGCACTTTAAACACATATGTGCATATGTGTGCACACATGTGCAGGCAGGCACTCATCCCATTTAAGAATAGTCGGTAGAGCATAAGACAGAAATTGGCATGTTTTGAACCTGTGGCATGTGCTGAGTCCCTGAACATGAGGAATACTCTGTGTTGGAAATAAAACCAGACTCAACAAAGGGTCTGTAAGCAGAGGAGCATGGGAACCTCCAAGGATACTCTGTGAAAACTCAGTGCATCACCACCCCACCCAGCTCTCTTACATCTGCATTTTCCCATTAACCTTGGGAGATAAGACATCTAAACTAAGACTGCTGTGGGCCCAGCTTGGAAACTGTGCCTGAGAGAGATTATGAAGTTGGTCCACGGCCATTCAGCTGGGAAGTGGCAAAGACACACTTAGTTTTGGATTTTGTCTGATTCTCTTAGCTCATTAAGCTTATTACCAGCATGACTGACCACACAATCTCTTTAACATGTACTCCGAGTCCATTACTGCATGTACACCATGCTGGAGATCCTGGAGGGCTACAAACTAGGCAATAACACTACCTCAAAAAGTTCACCATCCAACTGAGAAGACATATAGTATTTTTCTGTGTATAAGACACAATTTTGTCTAAAATTGTTAGACCAAAAATTGGGGGTCATCTTATACACAAGAGTAACTGGTTGAGAGGGTTTCTTAATCTTGGGTTAGAAAAGTAGGGGTCATCTTATATAAGGGGGTGTCTTATACATGAAAAAATATGGTACACCCTTGAACTGACTGTGGAAGAAACTTAGACCAAGTACTAGTGATGAAAGAGCTAAGGAGGTCTGGCACCACACATTACCCAGGGTAGGGTGGGCTTCCTGGGATGGCCAGGCTTCACAGAGGGCCCTGCCTGAAGGCAGAGCAAGATTTTTATTACTGCAACTATGTATAGCATCAGTACTAATTTGCCAAGTTTTACAACAGCTAGTGGTAAACAAATACTGGAATAGAAGGAAACAAATAACGAGATCAAAGCCAGTTAACAGATCATACCGCAATCTTAAAACACGTGACTGAAGACTCATTCTTAATGCTTAAAGCAATTGACTAAAGAACTATAAACAGTGACAGCTCTTCTTTTATAATATCATGATGCACACTTAACAGGAATGAAATTTGTCAAGTAACTAATCTAAATTTCATTCATATTTGGAAAAAGATATGTCCTAATGTGGATGAGAAATTGATAAAATGACAACTATTGGAAGGGTAGGATGGCTACAGACAGGATGGAAATAAACAAAAACACACTTAAAAGGAAGAGAAATTCTGACCTCAAGGGCTTTAAAAAGGATCAGGGCAAAGAATATGCAAAGACAATTCACAAAGGAAGAAATCCAAATGGCCAACTGAAATATGAAAAGATGATTCAACACTTCTTCCTAATTATCAAAGAAATCCCAAGTAGTAACACTGAGACATTCACACTTCCACATCAGCAGAGACTTACTAAGAGTAACAATGCTTTCCTTCTTGTATAGTATCTACTTCACAAAGCTCTTGACTGAATTTTGAATGAATAGAAGAGTTGGTAGAGGGTTGGAGAAATGGGCCTCTCAAGCACTGTGGGTGGGAGTCCAAACTGCTTCCTGGGAGGCAATCTGTAATGTGTTTCAAAATAGAAAATGTGTATTATATACCCTTTAACACAGCACTTTTATTTTTAGAAATTTACCCTAAAGAATTATATACATATGAAAAGATATATGTAAAAGGTGCTTAAAATAGCAAAAAATTGGAAATATCCATAAAGGTCTAAAGCATATTACTGTATGAAATTTAATATTATTTAAATGTTAAAAATGATAATTTACTTTGGAATGAAAAGATATTCTAGAGCAAGGGTGTACAAACTTTTGGCTTTCCTGGGCCACATTGGAAGAATAATTGTCTTGGGCCACATATAAAGTACACTAACACTAACAATATCTAATGAGCTAAAACAAATGAACAAAATAACATTGCAAAAAAATCTCATGTTTTAAGAAAGTTTATGAATTTGTGTTGGGTGACATTCAAAGCCATCCTGGGTCACATGCAGGTTGAACAAGCTTGTTCTAGAGTCAATGCTGAGTGAAAAAAGGTTAGACATCAATATTTGTGTTCCTGTTTATATAAAATCATATATATGTACACATATGTACATTTGTATATAATCTGGCAGGATTACTATTTTTAGCTTTTTGGTGACTATTCGTGGCCAGTGGGACTGAATTTTTTCTTAAAAATAGGAATCAGAATACCTATCTAATTGGTTTGCTTTAAGAATTAAAGAGATAATTAGTACGAGGTCCTTGGAACAGTGCCTATACACTGTGCTTATATGGTGTTTAAATTTTCAGAACAGTTTACATTTGTACGCATCTTTAAACTCAAACAATAGAACTAATTTTCCAAAAAGATGATTCAGGGAGCAGTCAGGCACAAACACCAAAACGTCTAAGGCACACTTAAGAAGCGAAGCATGAATGAGTATAAATTCCTCCTATCACATACTGCACACAAGCTCGGGCTGGATGCAGCCTAGGAAAGAATGAGTCAGAATGGCCAGTCTTCATGCAGAAAGGCTCTTTCCTGGGTAGGAGGCAGTCTGCATGGCGCTTTCTCGTGAGGGATGGGCCATGATGTGACCATTACTGTGGCGGCCATTTCTCCCAAGACTGGGAGGCCGGGCCTCCACCATACTAGAGGTGGGGAGGGTGCTCTGTGGGAGGCCTCCTTCACAGCCCATCTGACTTACTTCTCCAGCACTGTCCTGCTTTTTGATCTGAACAGTGGGCAAGGGGGCTTCTCTAGCTTGTAGTGACCGAGCAGCCCAGAGCAGCATGCCCTAGGCTGACGAGTGGGCGGTGCTAGGAGGGCCCACACAGACCCAGGTGCTCACAGCACTTTCCCTAAAAAGCCCAGAGAGGCAAGACATGAATTACAAAAGGGGCACTCTCAGAATGGGTAACAGCAAAGGCACTCTGCCTCCCAGCCTGCCCGACATTCCCTTCCTGGATGGAGACAGAACATCTGGAACTGGTTTTGAGGCTCTCCAGCTGCAGTCACTAGAGTGAAGTTCGTGTTTCATTGGAAATTGCATTTCAGGGGCTTATAGACTGTCCTTTCTGATTCTCATCAGGGTGAAGTACAACCTAGAAGACAAGCTGGTTCAGACACCAAATCAGCCTGGCTTTGAAATGTTCTCTTTTCCCCATCCCCCCTTGAAAGCAGAATTAATGGTCCAGGTGGTGAGACATCAAAAAATGAAAGAAAAGGACTCGGGGTCGCCTCAGGTGCATTTCTATGCCTTCATAAAAATCAGGCACACCCCAGAGCCGACACCAAGCCTGCAGTGCACTTGGCCTCCCAGGAAACAAGAACCAGCAAGACTGAATCCATTTAAATCACTCGACTGGGGCCTGCCTCTATAAGATTAGGAAAAAATGGGATTCAAAATGTGTATCTGAACTTGTTGAGAGCCCAGGAAGCCATGGGGAAAGATGCTAGACCCTTTCCAAAAATGGGGGCAGCAGAATAAAGGCCCCCCCCCCCCAGATCCAGTACCAGCCACCACTCTCGCCCTGCCATGTGCCTTTGCAGGTGGCCCCCTGAGCACTAGAACTCAGGCCCTCCCCCCGGGCCTCGGTGCCTCTGGGAAAAGCAGGTGCACCCAGGAGTCTGTCCAGTGCAGGGGCAGCAGCCTCTCTTTCCATTGTGCTGATGGTGAATGCAAAACCTCTATTCTAGCCTCCCCTGCCAGCCGAGGTGTGTGCCTCCCTCTGGACATGGGGGCACAGGCAGTTAGGGAGGGTGGGCATGTGTCCTTCCAACAGCCAAGTTCCTTGGGGTGGAGAGAAGCAGGAAGGCCTGGCACACCACTGATGCTGACAGAGGGTGGGCCATAGCAGGCAAGAGGTGGTGCCTCAGCTGCTGCTCTTCATCATACCCTCTCCAAAGGATCGCTGACGCAAGAGGCCTGGACCCGATTTCCTTCCACATGCTACATAAAGCACTAGAAGTTTCTAGTCCTTTCTGTCTTAAGATTTTTGCAGGTAAGAATTCCCTGTTGGTCTGGATGGTCTGGCTACCTCACGGCATCTCCACACACAGTTAAAACAAACTATTCAAAAGGCAGCAGCCTACAATGTAACCTCTCATTGCTCCCTTCCCATCTCTCTCCACATCCCACAAGACTACCTACCTGAGGACAAATGAGCTCACATACATGACAGAGAGCCCCTAAACAAGGGCCCCTTTAAAAGGTCTGCTAAAATTTGGGTTTAGCAATCATTTCATGAGGTCCAGACCACAGATTAGCTTCATCCAGCGACTCGCCTAAGCATTTTAAGCACCTTGACTATGGAAGTATAACTAGACAGAATCAAATAATCTCAGAGTTGGCCAGCCCTTTAATCTCTTTGCCTACCTCTAGGAGCCTTTTCACAGGCCCACAGCAGCTAAATAAACAGAAGTTATCCTTGGCCACCAGAAGGTGAGCACACACTACTTGCACATTCCCCTTCCAAGGCTGCCTGCACTGTGTGCCAGCCGGAGTTCCCAGGCGACCAGCTGCTGAAGACGGCCTTGGCTGGATGGCAGAGCAAAGACAAGTTGGAGCCAGGATGTGTGCCTGCTATTTTGTGAAACCGGCAAATTCTGAACTTGGAAGGCTACTGTGGTTCATCATTTGGGGAGGGACTCGGGGTGGGGTGGCTGATGGCCAGGGACAGCACAGCTCCTAGACACAATGCTCGGTGACCTGGATCTGGGTTCAGCTGGTAGGGGGTGAGAGCAAGCAGTAATCACGCTTCATGCTGCGAGGTCCAAACTTTATAGTGCCTTGCTCCCCTAACCACATTAGCATCTTTCCCCAAATCTCCTGGGTCACAGGCAAACATCCAATTCCCGCCTTCCACATCCAAGAATCAAAAGGAAATGGATCAGAGACCTGGTAAGATACCTCAGATTTAAATCATGGGGTCTCGTGATGGGTGAGACCAAGAGATGACCCAGAAGTACACAGAACCTAGGAGTGTGTGCTCTGCACTCAGACTGCCAGGGTTCAAATTCTGGTCCTTCTCTCACTACCTTTGACATCTCAGACAAGTTATATAACCCCTCTGTGCCTCAACTTCCCCATCTACCTCACTGGACTGTCGTGAGGATTAGTAATACTAATATATGCAAAATGCTTGAAACAGCGTGTGGCACGGGCAGCACTCAATATTTGGGGCATCATCACCCAGAGCACCTAAGACATCTTGTCTGTTGCAAACAGGCAGAAATGGAAATGACAGAAATTCACATCTTGCTGGACAACAGGTCCCCAGTTTGGCCAAAGGATGCAACTGGCTGATGGACATGATAAACTATACCCCCTAACCCACTTTGTTCCTCGGGTCCTCTGATTACAGGCAGCCCTTTCTTTCTGACTGTACTTACACCAAAGCCTTGCCTGTCTGTCCATTTACTCAGTGTCGCGTGATGCGAGAACCCAGGCTTCTCCAGGCCTTGCTGTGGCCTGCACCCATCCGCACCCCCATCCCCTTCCCCGGTGAGGGGGCCCAGCCCACAGTGCACCAGGCTAGCAGGCCTTTCCTGGGCACTCGCTTCCACCTGCCATGCTAGCATTCAGGCTTGGCTGCAGGAGCCAGGAGGCAAGGCCAGCCACAGCCTCCAAGGAGGCTGAGCACGGGGAAGGGAAGTGGCATCGTCCTGAGTCTCAGCAGCTTGACAAGAACACTCCACTGTCGGCATCCAACCACCTCTGCCACCAGCGCAGCCTCCTAGGAGACGGGTAGGTTTCCTGTTGTGTCAGCCCTGTTTCCTTCAGCAACATTATACTGCAAACAGAGTGCTACTCTGAATGAAGCACTCTGGTGTCCCGTTTCTGGCTGAGGGAGGAGGCAGACTGCTGCGCTTCTCCAGAGGGAAACATTACCGTGCCCTGACCCTCTCTAGACAGCGATTCTTCCCTCTCCCCAGTCCTGAAAAGCTCTGTTTGAAGAAAAGAAACGTGCAGGCTTTCCTTTCTGACCTCAGATGGGCAAGTTCTGAATGGCAGCTGGGTCTATTACATGCAGTGTGAGAGGGTTAAACAGGACAGCCTCAACTCTTTATAAACTTTTGCCCTGTGGATATGTACTCATTGGCGGCAGTACAAGACTCAAGCTGTATTACACGCCTTAACGATATGGTTCAACTGTCGGTCAGGCTTGGGCCTGGCACCAGGCCAGACCGCAATCAATGGGACACAGAACCTCCCCCTTTCAGATCATCACGAAGGCTCACATTATCTCCTTTTCGTCGTGCTGGTTAAATTTATGGAGCAGAACCCCGAAGCCGCATTCCTCAGCCTGGACCGGCCCACGCGGCCCTCCCTCCCTTTGTTCGGTACTGTAAGCGAGCCGTGCTTCGGCCGACTGCAGGGTTGTTAGTTCAGGAACTGACTGTTTGCTCATGACTGAAATGAAAAGAGTTCAATGGAAGGGCAAAAGGACAGCCCAAGTGTAAAACCCCATCCCAGCAGGCCCCGGGCCCCTGCATATAGGCCCCGAGCTGCTCCTGAATGCACAACTGCACTCTGTTCTCACAAAAGCAAAATCTCTAGTCAGATCTCCAACAAACCTGCTATGACTCAGTACCTGAGCCCTCCTGCACCGCATTGCCACGTGAGCATGTGGGTTCTCGGCACACTGGGAGGCAGGCTGGCCCCAATACAGCCAAGATATTAAAAGGAACCACAGCTTCACACCACCTTCCAGTCTTCCCAGGTCCCACAGGGGACGGGAATGCAAACACTGACTGGCAGCTGTCTTATTTTTCATATTAATGCAGAAAAAAGTAAACTTATTTTCCAGGCCTTTGCCATAGGGTGAGAGACATGAGTAGTGTATGTGAATGTGTGTGTGTGTGTGTGCACGTGTGTGCATGGAAGGGAGGTGCCCACAGCAGATTCGGTCTCCTGGAATCAAACAGCAGAAGGTCTCAGGCATCAGACCTGAGTTTGACCATCTGCTCTCATCCTTGATCTTCAATATCTTTGACTAGTGTACAAAAGGTTGCATAAGCAGCCTGATGGATAGGATGTCAACTTTGGTTTTAGAGGACAGCACTCGGATATGGCTTTTGCGGGGCATCTGCAGCTTACTGCACAGGATGTCATGTGATGGTGGGAGAGGTAAGTCTTCCATGGCTCATCACAAACGTCTTTGCTGCCCTGGTGGGTCTACCTCTAACATGAAACTACTGGGATGAACTGTGAAAGTCTGGAATGGTTGCTAGAAACCTTCCAACCAAGGTCCAAGAATAATAGAGAAAGAAGGTGAAAGAGGAACAAGAGAGGAAAAAAACCCAAATCTAACCAAATCAAAGGCATGGTTGGAGAACCAGGTAGGAAAGCCTTTGGGGGTGTCACTGACAACTTGTACATGCTTTCCTGCCCATTCTGTCTTTCAGACATTGTTGTGCAATACTAGACTAGGGCCCAAGCTTGCTTAAAAATAAAACCAGAAACCCCATACCAGCAACAACACGCAAAAGGGCGTTTTCCAATTCTGGGTAGAGAAAACCTTCTTTGATGGAATCTAGTGAAGCCAGGGATTTGTTCTGAATCAGACCCTGGTTCAACCTGAAGGTGAAAGAAAAGCCATGCTTCCTGAACCACGTATTTCTGAATGGAAACTGTACATACATTCTTGCATTTTCCTCACAAGGCTTCCTTATCTACTGTCTTATGTTTAGATATGAGCCAATGAATCTGTCATTCCAAAGCCTAAAGCACTTTTTCTGGGGTAGACAGGAGGTGACATGGAATGAATGGATCACAGGAAATCATTGCTTGCTATTGAGAACCCCTTTCTAGTTTGTTAAAAATATAAGTTATAGAGAACCACTTACGTCAGGAGAGAAGAGGCAAGAAAAAGTCAGGCTAATTTAGGAACGTCTTAAGGAAAATGTGTAATCCACTCAATCTGTCTCCAGGTATTCACATATGAGTTCAGGGTTCAATTAAGTCTTTAGTCATAACAAGGCCTCCCATGTCCCAGGACAATCTGCACACTTGCACACACATTATCACACAGGTTACATCAGTACTCTTAAGTGAATCCAGCCTCCATTAGGTGTCAGTGCATAACGGAAGGCCTCCTGGAGGCTTAGTTTGGACCACCGTGAGCCCAGATGCATCCAGATTCTGACACATTAACATTTGGAAAACTGGACCCACCCCTGAGAATGAGACTCTATTATGGGCCAAGACAGATTGAGAACTTATGAACAGTGACCTGGATGCTCCTACTTCCTGCTGGACTTTCTCCATCTCAGGGTCACTTTGATGACACACAATCATAAAGAGGCCAGACTCCGAGAATGTAGGAACACAAGTTGCTCACAGACAGGACCCAATAGCTACTGCACGTGCCTGGAGCTGCTGTCGGGGGATATGCTGCTGCCCACACTTCTCTCCTGCCTCTGGACTACCTTCTTCACCAGCTGCTCGATGTCTGCTCTGCGCTGTGGGAAAGGCCAAGGAGGACGAATTTGGTACTAGTTTGGGAACTGAAAAGAAATGCATTTGGGAATTTGCTTTTTCATACCACAATCATCCCTTCGTGGTGTAAAATGGCCTCTGTTAAAACTTTTTTTTTTTTTTAAGCCTTAGCTAAAAGAAACTGAATACAAGTATTCAAGTGCCAAGCATGTGGGAAGTGGTCCCTTTGCCTGGATGTTTCATTTTATGTAGACTGTCCTCACACCCTCCCCCATGTGACCTAGTCTGCCACGTCTGGGCCACTTTAATTTTCCCAGAGGTGAGATCAGAGGGAGGGCTGAGGCAGGGACAGGGCAGGCCTGGCTGCAGATTCAACCTCTCAGGGGATTAGATGTAACCAACTTAAATGGTGCGAGGCCCAGCTGAGGTTCAAGCTCAGGCCAAGGGCTGCCAATAATATTTTAGGTACAACACTGCCTCCGATGAACCTACTGCCTTTGTGTTTTTAGGTAACATTTCAAACTTCCACATGTCCAGCCCGGGCTTTCTTTGTCTCAGTGCCCAGCTTCCTCGCAGATGGCGGAGCCAGCCCTGGGAATGGCCTTGTCCGGGCCATTCCACCAGGGAATTATACAACTAGTCTCACAGATCAGCCATGCAGACATAAATGACCCGGGGAAGGTGGATGCTCGCCCCGTGAAGTGAACAGGCTGACTTGAGGAGGGGTAAGTGGCTGTCTGCCCAAGGTCACAAAACAGAGGAGTGCCAGGTCTGAACTCAGGGTTCTGGTCTCAGGAGTTGCAATCCTGTTCTCTTTGTGCCCAGAGGCCGCTGCCTCCAATACTCAAAGGGAACATCCAGGTAGGTTATTCTGTTCAGAGACTGGAGCTGAGGAGAAACTGATCCTACACTAACATATTAAAAGAATGTGAACTGCTGTCACTTCAACACTGTAAATCAAAATGATATTCATATTACTCAGTCAGCTCCACCTTGGCATTTTGGGAATAAGAATAAAATCCCACAAATTCTAACTTAAAAGTTAAAAAAAAAAATCTATAGCATACTGGACCTCAATGAAAGTGTCTTAAAAATCTCTCACTGGAGCACTTTGCCTAATACTTATCACGGGACCTGTGAGTCTAAGTCCCAAATGAATTGACCAGCCTGGATGCCGTTCCCCCAAGAACCACTTCCCTTTTCCTATGATGCCCAGAATTTCCTACGAGTTGCAAAAGGCAAGAGGAGCTCAATTTCTGTAGCACAAATGGAGAGATGAACTTTGAAATGAATTATGGAACATTTATGATCAGAGAAACCTCATTTTTAAAGGCTCAGAGCTTTATAGTAATCGAGTTATCTTATCTCTCTTTTCACTATGCAGAAACCATGAACAAAAGGGTGCACGATGAAAGCAGTGTTTTAAAAAGCCCATCACACCTCGCTGGAAATGAAAGAAATCGTTTTCCTTTAAACTCTAGCCCTGCACCCGAAAGCACTGTTTTTTATTGACAGACATTTGGGGACCCTGACCTACATGATAACACTGTTGTGACCCCGTCCTGGTGGGAGTCAGATCGGTATGCTCTTGATAGTTCCAGCAGCCCCACAGAAGGGGGATCTGACTCCACAATTCAGAACCCTTCAACAACACTGAACAGTGGACTGTCACGCGTCTGGAAAACATAACCGTTTTTGAAGAATGCTTTCCAAACCACGTCATACTTTTCAAGCTGTTTATCAAAAGAGCTGGATGAGCAACAGTGGCCTGACAGTTTGTCAGCTGTTACAGGGTCGCATGCCCCATCCTAATTTCCGTAAAGGCTCCATCATTCTCAGTTGTCCTGCCCTCAGCAGACAAGAGATGCCAATGTTTGGAGACATTCGCTATATAACTTTTACCCGACAAACCTGGCTCAGGGACAGATTTCCATGTCATGTGGGGCTTTTGGCTGAACTCTGCTCGAACCCAGAGGCATATCATTTACAGCAGACACTAACAATAGTTTGGGATCACCTGCTCTTCACAAGTGAGTTCAGAGCAAGTTCGTAGCCTCTGCACACCTTTTCCAATGGGGTTCTCACACACAAAGGCTGAGAACCCAGGTGAGTGCCTCCACCCATGTGACGATCACACATTTGGAGGCTTGAATTTAACCACTGTGTGAAGAGGGGAATGGGAAGGACAAAAACCCAGCAAAGCATGTGAACTCGATGTAGCACGACAGCAAGTGATCAGGAAGTTTTTAGAGACAGGGAAAAAGAGCTAAAGGCATAATCCCTGCTTCGCTTATGCTCAGCATCCCATATTCAGAGCGAATACGAACACAGGTGCATTTCTTGAGCCCTGACTACACACCACATGTCAGGCTAAATGCTTTATACACATTACATATTTAATCCGTACCTCCACCCTCTGAGGTAGAATCTCATCTCAGAGATATGGATGGGGGTGGGGGATGGGGGAAGACGTGCTCCAGGCACAGCTGAGCAATAGCAGTGTGATGACTCAAACCCAAGGCTACAGAACTCCCCATAGGCCCTGTGACCTCATGTTACAGACGTGGGAACCAACAGTGCCGTGGAAGCCCCTTCTTCATGCCTGTGAATGTCTGCTTTCTGTTCACACTGGCCACACAGTGTCCCCTTCCCGTTTCTTCTCCAGAACTAGGAAAGACCTGTAATTTTATGTTCTTTCCACGTCTTTCTCTGAAATAAGCGCCTCTCTTTGAAGAAAGACCTTTTTGCCCTTGGAGTGTCAAGATAAGAAAACTTTCAGCAACTTCCCTTGGAAACTACAAAACACCCATCAGCACCCATGATCTAAGTACAGTCGCTCACCAGCTGCCCGCCTCTCTGAATAGCTTTTATGGTTCAATGAGGGGTGGTGACAGGGCCATGTCACTACCACGGGGTGTGCGATTTCTTTCATGTTCCTGGGATCTGACAAGAGCCTTCTACAACCTGTTTCTTTACAACACACAGAATGAGAGATTAAAGACTAGTATCTGATGCAGAGCTGGGGTCGGGATCAGCAGTGACTTCTTTCCAGATGCGCTCAAAACCCTCCTGGGAGAGAAGGGCCACTAGCTGCTTCAGGGGACACAGTTCAAAAGCTGTGATGGTTAAATGACATCATACATGTGGAGTGCACAGAACAGTGCCTGGATCATAGTAAAGGCTTAAAAGTGTTAGCAATAATGTTATTGCTATTTATTAATACCATCAAACTTCAAGAGTGTTTTAGCAGAAATAACAGACGTGGATTTCAGCGAAGCCATGTTAATTCAGAGTTATTAGCTAGATGTGGAAGGGACAGAGAGCATCAAGAAAGGATGAATGAATTAGTGAAAAGTCTAAATTATAGAACTTCTGATTAAATATGACAGATTTCGTCCAGAGACCCTTCTGAAGTGAAAGCAAAGGGATACTCATGGCAAGGATCCAAAAGGATAAAGAGAAGGTGTCAACAATATTTTAGAAGCTAAAAAGCAGATGGGCAAGTGGTGCTGAAATATAAGCCTGAGGGAGTGAGCCACAAAGCAGTAAGCTAATTAGTATAGTGAAGCCACTCAATTTCAGGAAGAGGCAGGCACCAAGGAGCTCTGGAGGCCCGGGGCATAAGGGAGGAGGAATAGGGGGGCAAGCACGTGAGGTGGTGAAAACAGGAAAACTGGCTAAAAGTCTGCAAGAGAGGCAGTTAGACCTGTAGGTCTCTCTTTCACCTCCACTTAGCCTGATCCTCCTCAGCAGAAGACGAGAATCAGCGGGTCCCCACCTGAAGCTCCCACAGGAAGGCTCTGGGCCCTGCTCAGACCGTCCCCAATCTGCTGGTTAGTGCCCCACCTTTACATGGGAAGAGAACAGATAGTTAAGAATCACCAAACATCTGGCAACTGCCTCCACTCATGAAAGAAAAAGACCAAATGAACAAATGAAAGAGTCTCAGAAGAGCATTAGGACGCTAGCTGTACAGATCGGAGGCGAAGCATCCAGGGGAGAAATTCCCAAGAAAAACAATAAAATTGACAAATTACTTGATACATTTTTAAACACACAGACTTTGTGGGCAAATTAGGAATAGGCAGACTTTTTTTTTTTAAAGAAGTTGAAAGTAAATAAGAATTTGGGTGATAAAATGAGAATATGAATATAAAAAACTAAGCAAACAACTATAGTAAAAGCAGTTACTAACTCCAGGGAGAAAAAACAAGCCAAAAAATTAAACCAAAATGAAAACAAAACCACAGTAACCTATGTGGCTTCACTGGGAATACGATTTACATAGTCACAATAATGTAAAAACTAAATATTGATTTACCCCTAAGGAATGATATAACTATTGAAAAATGGGGAGAGAGAACATGTATGTATAGCAATAGGAAGTCAAATGATAACAAGAAATAGTACTATACTAATTTTTGTTGTTAGAAACATGGAGGTAAGTACTCACCTCCAATTAAAGAAACAGCCCAAAGTGCTGAGAGTAGAGAGCTGGAAGCAGAGGTGGGCGGAGAGGGTAAGGGTAGGGAGGCATGGGCAGGGCAGGAACCTGGTGGGGGCCTCCCGCACGTGAAACACACCCCAGTTTAGCGTATGGGTCTGAACAGCCTGGGGCTGGGACCGGGACTTGATCCTCGGACCCTGGGCCTGCAAAGTGAGTGCTTAACGTGCTGAGCCATTCAGGCTTCCCCAACACTGTCCTTAAATGTAGATAGTAAATAATATTTAGTAAAAACATAAAGGTATAAAGAATAATTGAAAAATCAAGAGGCCATTAGCCAATTGAAAACAATTAGTAAAACTATAATAATTTGTTTTGAAACAGCTGCGATAGCCCTGATTCTAAGGCAGAAAACAATGCCTGTATCTACTAAACCTTTCCAACACACATTATCACACACAAATGCAATTACGTTTTCACCAACAGAACGGGAAGTTAAATCATTAATGAAGGGGTCCTACAAGAAAGCTATAGGACACTTGCTTTCATTAACATATAAGACTAACTTAAGGTTATTAGCCCCCAAACAGCTTGGTGATTCTCAAGAATCTGGAATATTCTTTAAAACAGTTTGTCCTCAAGTATTTAAGTATTCTTAGTACGTGTATGCATGGAATGACAAAGGTCAACAATTAACTAGTTAATGAGTTTCTATGGTCAATTTGCCTATATATGAACCAATATGCTTACTAAGCAATTGGATCTACATATCACAAGGTCAGAATTGGCTAAATTAAATTAATGGGGCCCCTCAGTAATTCAAACAAAAGCATAAAAACTCTTTTGAGGCTCACATCTGTCCATTGGGGATATGATGGCACTCTAAACATGGTAACTTGGCCTTCTTTGTCTTAGGACGCAGGCAAATGCCAGTTACTAATTGTGTTGCTGGAGCAGATCAGTGAGGTGCAGAGAACAGCTCTGCACTCTGCCTATCCCAGCAGTCCTCAGTGAGGTTGCACGGGACCCCTTAACCCACCAGGGTTAGCCAGGATTCTTCCTGTGACCATCATCCTCAAGAGAAGTTTTGCTCCTTTGAAGTTTTCTGCAGTCCTGGGATTTTAAGATACGGCTTGGGTCACCCCTGCCATTATCTATGTTTGAAGTATGTTTGGGGAAAACCTACTTGGAGCTGGCTGTGGTGTTAACACAGATCAACTACCTCATAAAAATGACCTTCTATGGCAGTTCAAAAGAGCTTATCTAAATATTGTTGGGTTTGTCCTGCGCCACCAACTTTGCTAGAGTAGAAAGCTGGGGTTTCGCCAAGTAAACTCTGACACAAATATGGTTTCTCGATTTCCTGACACAGCTCAGGGCAGCACTACCACAACCAAGTGGCCTTTTGACAAGACAGACCTTGCACTTTGAGGTAATCGGCTCTGTACTTACCAGGCTGCAGAAGTCAGAATTTACTGGGACAGCAGGTTAAGGTGAAGGACTAAATTAGGTAAATTATCGTTAGAGGTTCTTTCTGATATGTGATAGAAATTTTTTCAATTGTTACTTCAAGAAACCCAGTAAAAGTCAGGAGCAAACCAGGAAGGCTGATAATTGCTGGCAGGAAGCCAAAGCAAAGAATCACGTTACAGTGGCTCCTATACTTTAATCCACATTAATCCACCATCGTCAATATGTGCTATTATCAGCAGGATGATGGATCATCACTGTATTTTCAAATAGAAGACAGCTGGTCAGAGAAATTAACCAGGCATAGGTAGGGAGCTGTCAGCTGGTGGCATGTCCACGGAGTCCCGGAAGGTGAGAAGAGTGGCACTGTTTTACATTTCTGCAAATCTCTTTACATCTCGCTTAACAGAAAACAGCTGCATTCTCTTATCTGCTCCTACAGCCAATCTGTTGCAATATCTTACCTTGTGTAGCTTTTGCAAAACTCTACCATACAATGATTAGAGAATATTATAAAAATAGTTACTTATTATATCTATCTACATATGAATTGATATATAAATATATAAAAATAAGTTTGATCTTATGGATCCCTGTGAGGTTTTGGGGTTCTCCAAGGGACCCTAGACCATATTTTGAGAACCTCTGTTCTAAAAGGACCCATATGTTCAATTTCATGCTAATTAGAAATCAGTTACCTCCATGTATTAAAGTAATTCCACTAAGGATATAGACTAGTCACACTGTTAGCCTGATTTGAGTAATATAAACCAACATAAATGTTTCTTTTAGAGTATATTGTGATTAAAGTATTTTAGTGATTCAATCCATTCCCCCACCCCAACCCCGTCCCCCATTTGACAAATTAGTGAGAAATTTAGAATCTGTCTTTGAGAGGCAGTCTGGCAAAAGAGCACTACATAAAGGTATGGGGCAATGAAATGGTAACACCCAAACATAGTTTTTCTCCCCACAAAGATTACAAGCCTTTACCTGTAATATAATACTACAGTCTTCAATTCCCCACTAGCCCACTCTTCTTCTGGGTATCTCACAATTAACTTACAGTCTGAAGCTCTCTGGGAGCAGGGGATTTGAACTCAAACCAAAATCCTCTCTTTAAAGGAGATTCCAATTTCTGGGATCTGTGGATGATTTGGTGAGGGAAAGCCATGACAGACATAGGGTAGTCATCAAAACCTAAAAACAAACAAACCTAATGCCTTTGAGGAGAAATTCCATAAATAGTCGATGGTTTTTCATTCTCTTCTAATGCACATAATAACATTTTCTCTCAGAAAGAAATACACTATTCCCCTTTCTCTCAGGGTTCAAATAAAAAATCTCAAATGCATATCTTATGTAAATAAGGCTGGGTGCCATTCCAGAGTTTCAAAAATCAAGTCACTGAACAAGAAAGGGATTACGGACATACAATGTCCTGATTATTCAATTTTTAAATGGAAGAAACCAAAATAAGAAAGCAACCATATTTTCCAATTTACTTTCTCTTAGCAAAGACCTGCTGGTTGAGATACAAGGATGGTACTTTAAGATGTACATGCCTAAAATCAACTTATTTTTACTTTTGGAAGCAGGACTGTGCCATTTCCATGAAGTCAGTCATTTCTGCATGCCAAAAATGGCAAAAAATAGACGCTTTCCTTTCTAGAAACGATTATGACGTACCATGACCAAAAAGTGGTTCCCCCCACCCTCCAACAGATAATCTTGCATAAAAATGAGTCATAGGATATCAGAAATGGAAAGGTTTTTCTCAAATACGTGTGTGCAGGAACACACACACCTTCTGGTTTGTTTTTTTTTAGCAACAGACATGAGCTTCCCATAACTTGCATTATAATCACAATGGCACTGTCTGGAGCTTTTGAGTGAAAGGGGAGTGCAGTATTTAGAGTTCAGCAAGAGGGAAGAAGTCTGTCTTAGAAAATAAGATTTCTCTGCTTGTGTCCCTATGATAGGAATTTTAAACTTGTAAGGCATGAAGAAGGACTGTTAAGATGTTTCTTAAAGGTATCTTACCTTGTAACTTCATCAGCTTAATTTCAGACCCGAGTGAGACATCCTATGCCATTAACAAACTCTGAATGTTATTTCATCTGGCTGGGATTGCTCAGGCCTGGTTTGGCAAGATCAGGAAGTGAGAACACATGGCTCTCACCTCACACATACTCAAAGGTGAGTAGAAGACAGATAAAGTGGCTGCCCTATAAAGTTCTGTGTCATTTTTGGACAACAGAAGAGATATATAAATAGTCCCTTCCCTTTAGTTGGATGCAACAGTAATTTTTCAAATCTAATTCCTTATAATGAAACTGACATGTCAACCAATGCACTGGCTGCCCTAAGCAGTAGACAGTTACCAAGCCAACAGACATTTATGCTCAAACATAAGAAATAGAGCCCCGGAGTCAGATATGTACCAGGCTCTGGCTTTTCACCCTTACCAATATTCATGTCTTTATATCTGTGCTACTAGAGTCTACAGGACTCATCTGGAAGGAGCATCCTGAACTACTTCAACAAGTATAAGGCAGGAACTACAAAATGACATGGTCTATCTTTCTAACGAGTTAATTTTACTGGGTAGCAATTAAAAACATTTTCTTATTAAAATCAATATAGGATAAAATGGAAAAGTTACAGTTTCAAAGTAAAATAGAAATTTTCCAAGAAATGTTGGACTTGCTCTGTACCCAGATATATGAAATATCCATGTGCTTGCCTCTGCCTTAGAAGGAACATTGGTGGAAAGATTGAGAGCACTGGCATTGCCTCACAAACATTTAAATCTTTTGTTAAGTTTTCACCTTGGGAAGTTCCCTAAAGGCCCAATCCAAGCCAAATGGCTGCTTTCAATGGAGAATAATTAAATGCAGTACAGCCCAACTAGGATGAATGAGTAGTGGCAGCACTGCCTAAATCCCCTTGGCTGACTTTTTTCTGGCCTGTCCAACCTGACGGTATTCAGGCTCTAGTGATGGTGACCCAAGAGTGTCTTAACCCTTTTATCATCCCAGAGAGTCAAATGTTTTAACAAAAAGGGCTTTTCCTTAAGAAAATCCATTTCAATTTCACATGTAACAGGCCATTAACAGAAAGTATCTTTAACAAATTTTGGGTGGTATTTCAGGAGTGCTTTTACTGAAAAAGTCAAATATACCCACCATAAATCTTTCCCACTACATCAACAACAGGTTACTCAAAAGCCCTACGAACAACTGGAATTTACATCCCGATGCACAATATAGGGGTTCCAGGATTCCAAAACACTATCCGAGTCCTGATGGTTATATTCTTAAACACTGATTTATCATGACCCTTCAAATTCTCCCTTCTGCCTTACCTACTTAAATAATGACATAAGCTACAACACTCCTGAGCTTTGCTAAATTAATTTAAGTATTTCAAGTCTTGCCAACACCCACCTCTCCCCCTTGTTTTGGGTCTTGACTAAAAAGGTGAAGAAATATTTTGGAGGAAACCTCAGGCCCAGCTTCATAAATCTTCATGTGCCACTTGCCCAAAGTGCCATGCAACCCAAAGCCTACAACAGATGGTATTGAGAGAAATAAACAAGCAAATCAACAGCCCCGAGTCAGATATGCCTCTCTATTTTTGCCTTCTGTTGTGAAATGGCTGCTCCGGTGTCTGTGCAGCTTTACACCAAAGTATTTTTTCAAATATTACCATCAACTACCATCACACACACAGAGAGCTGGGCATACAGCCCAGTGGGTGCCCTGCTCGGGCCTGGGCTGTTTGAAGGGTGGCAGGCTTTTCTCCATGGCTTCAATGGCACCACAAGTGTGGCTGCTGCATCTGTGCCATTTTCCTAAACTTTACTTGGGAACAGACGAATGTGGCCTAATGCACGTAGACGAGGAGATGCAACCTGAGCCAGCAGAATGCTGCCTTGGAAAAGGCTTCTTATTTCAGTTCCAAACCACACATACTTGTACAGTTAACAAATGCAGCAGGGGATATTGGTCCACAGCAGTCATGCTGAGGCCAAAGGCTCTGCTGTCCTCCACCCTCCTCTGTCCCCCACCCCCACTTGCCTACCCAAGAACTACTGGACTGCATGGAAATTTCAGAGAAAAGTTAGGTGGCTGTGTTTTTGGAATGCTTACATATTCCAACAAGGAGAGGAACTTGGAAGCATTTAAATCTAAAAGAACTTAAGGAGGGGGGTTACCTATAAATAAAGTCATGCTCAAATAAACACAAAAAGGAGCCAATGTTTCCTGTAAGGCCACTTTTCAGATGGATTACTGGAAGGAGTACTCTTTCACAGTTTTATGGCTTACTTTGTGATCATATGCTTAAAATTTGGGTCATTTAAAACATAGATGTTAAGACCTGGACCTTCACTTGGATGAAATATTACAAAGGAAGCAGAAAGGCTCATTCCAAGAGTAGACTCAGAGGCAGAACTTGCCTCTTGGACTCCTGGGTTCTATTCCTGGCTCAGTCCCTGGGCTCAGGTCAGCCCTCGGTCAGAATCTCACTTCTAATCCCTTCAAATCATTTGTTAGTCCCTGTTGTCTAAACAGTGGGGAAAAACCCTGAGTAACACCCCTGGATCCTGTTCAATCAACTGGGATGGCTGGAGATGGTTATAACTCACTTCCAAGAACCAAGGGTGATTTATCCCTTAGCAGAACTAGCATGCTCCTGAGAGAGCACAGTGTCGTCAGAACAAACCCTCAAGGCATCGAAACATTTTCCCACCTGCAAGAATCTCTGTGCTCCTTTAATATGACTTTCAAAAACATATCACCCAGCTTTTTAGAGTTCTTTATAACTTGCACATTAAAATAACTCTGGTTAGGCTTTAAATGTCTGAGAGGTAGAATAAATAGACAGGTAATTTATCCCTAATTTAGAGATTTAAAAACTGAAGCTTATGGGGTAAACCGGGATGGCTCAGCAGGTTAAGCGCTTGCTTTGCAGCCCCTGGGACTGAAGATCAAAACCCGGTCCCAGCCCTTGCGGATCCATATGCTGAACTGAGGTGTGCTTCCCATGCGGGAGGCTCCCAGCCCAGTTCCTCCCCTGTACAGCCTGTGCCCACCTGTGTGGAATGAAACCATGTCGAAAACTGATGAAGTGTAACTATGGAGACTATTCTTAGCCCATCCCCTTCTCTCTTGTTTCTGTCTCTCTCTGTCAAAACAATAAAATAAATCTTTAAAAAGAAAAGAAACACATAATCTATCTGAGACATCTTTGTACATCAAGGGGTTAAAGTGTTTCAGAAGAATCTGTAATGCTGTTTCAATGGAATAAAAGGTGGAAGCCCAGGTTTCTTTGAGGACCCCAATTAGCATGGGTCTAATATGTACCCCACCCACCCCTGATACCTTCAGCCATGCTTTGCCCACTACTGGCTCCTCCAAGAATAGAGAGAAGACACAGATGCTTAATTCCCCCTCCTTTGAATTTCCATGTTCACAGGCCCATGACTAGCTGGCTGCTCCTCACTTATCATTGTACCTTTTGTTTCTCAGGAGGTGTGAATGGCTAGGCACAGCTTCTCTGTACCTATTTCACTGGGAAGTGATTCTCTCTTCACCTGGCCAATTCCTACTTATATTTTAGGCTTCATCCCAAATGACACTTCCCTAGAAAAGCCTTTCTTGACCCACTGACCATAGGTTAGCCAATAGGCAAGACCATAGGTTTTACCCTCTCACAATACTCTGTAAATCTCCTGTGTCATTTACCACAATTTTAGCAAATAATTATTTATGTGATTATTTGTTCCATGTTTGCTGCCCCATTGAGTGTAAGCTATTTGAGACCAGGGACAGCCTTGCTTGGCAGAGATGCCATATTGCCAGCCCTGAGTTCTTAGAAAATTTTCAATCAACATTTACTGAATGAAAATGAATGAATGACATATTTGCTGGCTGACACTAAATAGAACCTTCTATAGCAATACCGAACAACCAGTAAAAATGACAAGAACACCTTTCTTTCTGCAGCAACTATTTTGTGCTTTCCTTGTGGTACTACAAAATGAATGCAAAATTTTATTAAGACTCCCAAACTAAATTTATAGAAAATTCAAATGATTTCATTCTGCTAAACATCATTAAAACTCATAGCACAAAATAATAATATTTTGAAAATTTCACATATGTACCTCAGAACTTTTTTTAAACAAATGACTCAATACCTTGACCACTTTGGGATTTTAAGAATAAGGATGATCCCTTTGGAATTATTAGGGGCCTTCTGCTTTCCTCTCACTTCATCAGGTCTTACTGTCCGAACAAAACACTAGCGGGAGAATTCTTGGGCTTTGAGCAGACGGGGAAAAAATGACTAGAGATACTTCTGAAGCCTCCCCACTGCCCCTCTTCCAACTTTATAAATGCTTCAAAATATACTCAAGGATTGCTTGAGCTCTGTATCTGAGAATAGAATGTAACTTAACTAAAGTAAATGCTACAGATCCTTTCTAAAAAGCAGCTGCTTCCAGATGGAAGACCTTCTGGCAGAACATATTACACGGTCCCAGTCCACAGTCTGAAGCATTTCCCTTACCGCAGTTCTGTGCCATCAGTAACGTTTCCCAGTGACAGACAAACGGATCCATTTTAATTGGGGACGATTTCACTTCAAATCCTATTTGAGGGAGCGACAGGGTGTGGACATGGCCCAGGCCCTAGGCATCCTAGAAGGGCACACTAACTCACGCAGGGGATATCTGTTAAGCAGGCAGCAGCAAAATCCTTCTGGGCTTAAGTAGAGCACAGCTTGGCTAGGAACTGTAACATTCATTACACCCTTTGTTGATAAGATCCCCAATTAGTCACTCTGAAAAAGGGAGGCTAAAATAGGCCACTAACACAAATAGCTAAGTTAAAGTAGTTGGATTCTGTGGGATTTGGAGACATATGGGCTGTGGCTGATTTCCTGTCTCAGCTGGTATCAAGGCAAGACAGCATCTCACAACAGAATTGCCAATTTCTTTGGGGTGTTTTGCTCTGAGGTTGGGGGACTGCTGGCACTTTCAAGTTGAAGGAGAACTAAAAAGGAAAAGATCCACGTGGTGAACCACAACTTCAGGGATTCTAGAACTATGCCATGGGGCTCAGAAACAAGACACAGCCGACAATCTGATGGTTTTCTTAGTGGGCATGTGGGGATCTAGTTAGTTTGGCAAACAGGGGAGGCTTACACAGATGCAATCCTATTTCTGACCCCTCTAATAAAGAGATTTTACACACACACACACACACACACACACACACACACACACACCCAGAATATGCAGATACATAAATACAGATCTGCAAAAATTGATCCCAGATTTGTGTCTCATTTTCATGTATTTACATTAGGCAAGTCAGAAATTTTAGTTATGTGTATTCAAATATTAAGGAAAATCACATCACTAAAGCAGAAGGTATATAATTAAACGTATCAGTAGTAGATTAGAAGAGGCAGCAGACTTGGGCTAGAAATTGCAAAAGCTAATCCCCCCACGACCACTGACCTGGGGCCACTAAGTGTGGCTGTGTCTCTCACTGCCTGGGCTGTTTCTGATGCAAAATCCAAGGCGCCTGCAACCGGCTTGGTCACAGTGCCCACCAGCCCTTTCCCAAGGCCGGAAATGAAGCCGCTGACACCCCCTTCCGTTTTCACGCCTTCCACTGTTGAGGTTATAACACTGGTCAGCCCACCAATGATACCTGGCAAAAAAGACAAAGGCCACTGTAACCAGTTGGGCCAAGGACAAAAACAGCAGCATTTGAAGCAAAATCCCTCAATTCTATGCACCTGACAGAGTAACCTCGGGCATTCTGTCCACCTCCGGATAGGCCAGAGGCAGGCCAACTCAAGGTGGAAAACCAGCAGATTTGTCCCTTAAGTTTGGAGTCAGAGAATATATATTTATATTAGTCAAAAGTATGTTTTTTTAAAAATTGAAGGACAGCTAAGAGGTTAACAGTGGTACTGTTCAATTCCAGAGCTTGGGCAGCATGTGGGCTATCGGGAGAGGATGCAGACAGGAGGAATAAATCAACAGACTAAAAACCAGGGCTCCTGGGGAAATCTGAGATCCATAAAACATAGGCAGAGAGATAACTAAATACAGATCCTCAGTTTTCAAAGAACACTATGTGACTGGTCATCACCACCAAATGACTGAAATGGGGTAAAAGCTACTGCACACTGCTGAAATCAGGTGCAGGCAATCAGGGTAAATGGCAAAGCCTTGATGAAATTGACCCCCCAAAGATGCCAAAGCCAGACAGGCCCCTTAATGGAGTCAGTTCAAAAGACCAAACCAGGTCAAAAAGATATTCCAAACATGATGAAAGGGGACAGCAATGACCTTAACTAAGAGCCTCAAAAGTGGCCAGATGTTGGCCAAGGCTGGCGAGGCCATGGGCTTACAGGGGAGAAGTGGGCTCTGTCCAGGGAGCATTTCCAGGATTTGTGCCAGGGACACTCACAGGATGTTTACCCTTGGACAGCGGGGGTGTGAGGAAGCTCTCTAGACTCTTTAGCTCTAGTGAGACAAATTGGTAAAGGAAATTCCCTGGGTGAGAACGTACTAACAATTCACAATGTTCCTTCTGGACTCTGGGTCTATTTGCTCCAATGAAGCGATATCCCTTTCCTAACCTTCTGAATGAAATTCATGGCAGAGACTGTACTGAACCTGGATCAAGTAGGGCCTACAGTCAGAACTGAGCATGACGCCCAGCTTTTAAAACAAGGAGCCTGTTATCTTTTAAGGTTTTTATTTTATGTTGTCTTTTTTTTTTTTTTATCCTGAAGGAAGATCTTACTGTAGGCTACTGCTTTCATATAACCTAGAGCTAAACAGATCTTCCTTGGATGAGGCCACGGGCTCCTGGTCTTAGAATAGCCCAACCATCTCTTAGAGATGCTGTACATATCATGTGAATGACCCATGGTTGGAAGGGATCTGGCGACCTTGAACCAATCACCCAGTGTGTCCATCTAAAAAGTGATGACAGCCATGCTTTCTCTCCATATCCCAAAGATGCCGGATAAAGGCAAGTATGCAGAACAACGCATTTTATTCTGTACTACTTAAAAAACAGCCCTCTGTTAGTCCAATGCACCATCACCACAGTTACTAGAAATGATTAAATCTTTAACCCAAATGATTGCTCAACAATCAACTTTTAAAGTACATAAACAGATTAACTTCAGCCAAATTTTACTTCTGGCTGATGTGTCCTTGGGGACGGCTCCCTTTCCAGTTGGGCAGGCTTAGGGCAAGTAGAGGCATTTTGATCTAAATCTCACCCTCAAGAAAGCTGATAAACAAACACACTGTGTTATAAATATTGTGTCCTAAACATGAAGAGAAATATGATTTTTTATTATCTCTATTCTTCCTTCTTCCTCCAAATGCAGATAATCAAAGCTACATCAGTATTGATAAGAATTCTGATAGCTTCAGACTATTCCTAAGAACCTGGTACAGTTTACTTTAGTAAGCATTACTAAAGCATGATCTACAGGCCAGGTTACCATGAAAGGTACTGCAAGTATAAAGGAAACATGAAGTGGTCTTTCTTCTCTCTTGGCCATTACAGACTGTCAGGAAAGTCTGATATACACTAGTGGCTGCAGATACAATCCAGACTGCCATGGTGCTCTAACCAGCCTTTGTTCTAACTGGGGACAGTGGAGGTGGGCCAGCGTCACTGGCGTTGGGACTTAAAGGTTGGGCAGGATTTTGACAGGCAATGAAGTGAGGTGGGGGGAGGACGAAAGAAACATGCATAAGCAAGGACTTGGTAGCATGGGAGCAGTAAATGGCTCTGGATGGCTGAAGCACAGTGTGGCCGGGTGACAGTGATTGGAAAAGTTGGCGGGCTGGGTTTACATTTCCAAGGGCCCTGCATGCCACGCTAAGTTGTTGAGAAAAATATAACAAAAGGCAAGCAGATTAGAATGAAAGCATTAGAAGTCAGAATTCAAACAAATTCAGAGACTTAACACATTTACGCCATCATCTGCATCTCTTGGGCACGTGGATTTACAATCCCTGTGACTGTGAAAGGTATACACACAAGACTCAAACATCTGGGCCACAAACCTGGCAGCCAATCTCCCATGTCACCTTCTCTGGAAGGAATGCTTAGTAAACAGAAGGCAAGTCTTGAAGCAGCAATTAATTCCATGTTCTAAAAAGGGGTTCAACTGACTGCATCTTATGACAATTTGGGAACAGAAGCCAGAGAACAGGAAGAACTGCAATTGCACAACATTTTGAAAATGAATGAAGAGTTCTCATGGGCTGTAACATTTTAATTACAAGGAGGGTAAAATAAGCCAGCTCGGAAGGCTCTCAGGCACACCAAGACACCAGCCAGGAACTCTACTGGTGTCAGCTTTCTTTTTTCTACTTGCAATCGGACAGGAGAAAAGGCATCTCTGAGGAGCGGAGACTTACCATGAGCCAGGCCATGGATGCCAGCTACGAGGTGTTCACCACTTGTGGCTGCGTGGTACCTGATATACTCCCGCTCTGACTGGTGCCGATTATCCATCGTCTTCCCTAAGCCATCTGATAATGTCCCCGCAAACTGCAATGAAAGAAAAATAGAGGCAAAGGAGTTTTAAAACCTTAGCAATGTTCTTGCTATTTTAATTATTTTAAATAAATACATTCCCTTGCTCTGAGGGGTTCAGTAAATACCAATGAAGAGAGACATGAACTGCTGAATTGCATACTGTGGGTCCCAGGCATCGGCCACATACAAAGCATGGGATGCTTACACTGGTGGCTCAAGGCTTGCAAAACAACTACTAAAAATCCATAATGACATTTACCTTTTACCATACTATTGCCAAGTTTACAAAAAAAGTAAAGGTGTAACAAAATGGCCTGAGGGAGAAAAGGTGAGCTTTGGGATTCCACAACATTAAGGACAGAGGCTCTTTTCAAAGATCAGTGGGACTCACAATAGGAAATGAGGCAAACCATTTCTCTTAGGTTTTGGTATCAAATTTTTAGAGATAGCAACTGTCCTTAAGTAATGCCTTTCATTTCACTTATTAAACAATTATCGAGTGCCTAGGTGCCTGATCCCATTTGTCAAAAGGAAAAAATGAAGTATATGGAAAGGTAGACAGGTTACATCATTTTTCATACAGAGTGGCAAACTTGAACTCATGACTTTAAATGCAAAATCCTCCCCTACCAATCAGAGAGAGATTTTATTTACCTTGGCATATTTTAACTAGAGAAGCTGTCTCATTCATCAAAGCTGGATAAAAAGGACACAAAACTCTGTTTTGTCACAAGACAATTTGAAAAGGTTTAAAGTGACAGTTAATAAACCACAGGGTACTTAGCCTCATCAGTCAGGCATAAAAAGGGAAGGATACCAAATATATAATTAACCTTCTCAGGAAGGATCTACCAAAACAAGTGGTTTAAGTGCCAGTGACCCAGGTCTAACCTTTTAGAAAACTCATAGGAACGTTATTCAGATATAAAGCTCAGGGGAAAGATTCGAGGCAAACAGCCTGCCTTCAAGACCCAGGAAGCTGGGCAGCATCAGGAGGCCTGTTACATTCTGGTGCTCCAAGGGAGGAGACACAGATCTGCCCTGGAAGCCATTAGTTCTCAGGCTTCGTGATGCTAATGACAGGAGAAGGTGAGTTCTGGGCGCAGAAGAGGGACTAGACCAGGGGTGCCCAACCGTTTGGTTTCCCTGGGCCACACTGGAAGAAAAAGAATTGTCTTGGGCCACACATGACACTAAAAAAAAAAAATGACAGCTGATGAACTAAAAAAAAAAAAGAAAATCACCAAAAAAATCTCATCATGTTTTAAGAAAGTTTACAAATTTGTGTTGAGCCTCAATCAAAGCCGTCCTGGTCCACGTGAGGCTGGTGTGCTGGACAAGCTTAGTCTACAGCAGGGGCGGCGAACCTTTTGGCGAGTGACTGCCAAAGTTTATGAACTAAGAGTATACTCGCTCGACTCGCGTGCCAACCCATCAAGTGAGATAGAGGTATCGATTATTTTTATGTATATAAGAGGCATAGGATGTTTTTATAACAAAAAACAATAATTCCGCGTGCTGAAATAATTGCTCCATGTGCCACTTTGGGCACGCGTGCCATAGGTTCGTCACCCCTGGTCTAGAGGAAGAAACAAGTCCAGGTAAAGCAGTGGTTCCTGGAATAAGACATGGGAACAGTTCTTCCTTTTATTCAGTCCAAATGCTTTTCCAATCTAGGGCAGTGAGTACTGACCTTTCTAGAGATGCAATCCTTATCATTATTTACTTTGCCTCACCTTCCTTGTCATTTCCTAATTAAAGAACTCAAAGTTAACAAAGATCCATTTCATAGTTTATTTTGAGATGGAGACACTATGGAGTGTTACAAAGTCCACACTATGAATCGTTAAGTGGGGGTTTTTGTCAGGGACCCATCTGAGGGCCAGAAGTCTGAGCATCTGACCAAACCAGATTCCAGTTCTCTCTCAACCATCCCAGCAGCTACATGACCCTGGCAAGGTGCCCCACCCTGAGCCTCCCTCTCAGCATATGGAGAATAATGAAGGTACCGACACTGTCATGTAGCTGGGAAGACTGGTGACAGTGGCTCAGGGGGTGGAATCTAGTTAGCATTTGTACTGTTGTTCTTAATACCAGTCAGCTACTAGTCCAAGGAGGTACATTCTGCATCATTTGAAGAAAACATTTCAAAGATGTAGAACTATGGCCATTTGTACTAGGTTTTAACATAAAAAAGAAAACCTTCCTTTCCAACAGATAAACACCAGCCTCCAAAGGGAGTTTTTGGAGTGGTACCATCCATAAAATTAGAGTGTTGGTTTCCAAAATCCTTTCCAGCTCTGACAGTGTGCAATCTATGATCCAAGTTCAAATGTCTTTATTAAGCACTCACTATGGGCCCAGCACAGATGCTGAGGATACAAACAAACAGCAGCCTTGGACCTATTCTCAAGGATGACTCTCATTATGAAGATAATTCCATACGCAACACAGCCAGTGACAGGAACCTGGACATAGACTGTCAGCACTCAGGAACCAAAAGAAAGGGAAATGTGACCTTTGTTTTTGCAAAGGGTCAAAAAAAAAAAAAAAAAAAAAGTCGCTGCCTGTGTTCTTTATTCGGGGTCTGGATACAGATGACTCCCCTGATGCCACAGCAGAGGTGACAGGGGCTTAAGGAAAGAGCTGTTGTCAGAAGCACATCATGAGTGCTTCCAGCGCATGAGTTCCACTGAAGAGGCCTGGCAGCACCCGGCTACTTTGCGGGTCTTGTTCCGTATGTTCCCAATTTTCTTAATTCTTACTTTGTGTGCAGTGAGGTATTTCCTTCAAAGAGATATTAAGTTAAGGCCCTGTCTACCTATTCTGGCAGCTGACTAGGAAGAAGTTAAAAGTCCCAAAATACTTTCCCCCAAGAGACTACGGGAGAATAATCTAGGCAAACTGCCCTATACCAACCCCTCTCCATCAACTCCCCATCAATAAACCAAGCATAATGCCCAAGGCTTACTGGTGAGCCTGCACTGAACGCCTAACTGCCCACTGGTTGTGCCGCAGCAGCCTGGCAGCCCGGCACTCGCTGGTCCTGGGTGCTCTCTGCACAAAACACCATGCTGACCTCAGGGAGATGGGAATAAGATGGCCTAAGAGACCACTCTTCCCCATACTGCTGGATTCTACCGTAGGCTTCTCAGGGACTCACCTTTGCCGTAGAAAGTTACCTATACCTAATCAACCTACTCTAGGACTTTCATCTGAATTCCCACTTCTGTCCATAAAATATTACCCATGCAAGCTAACTGAACTTGTCCCTTGTCACTTGTAAATGTAGAGGATATAAAGATATTAGCAGGAAATGATTACAAAAGTCTTCACCCCTTGAAATGTGACTTTGAGAACTCAGAAAACTTGGGAAGATGCTGAAATCTGCGATGAGAGGTTGACCAAATTTTACAGGGAGGGGCGTTTTACAGGAACGAAACAGAAGCCAGCCTGGTGAAGGGTCCTGTGGTCAGAAGCTGGGCCTTGGCCAGTCCACTGGGCTCCTGAGAACTGAATCCAGGGCACCACAGGGCTTGTGGCCTTCTCTCTCACTGTGGGAACACTTAGTCATCCCTAGTTCCATTGCTCATTCCCCACCTCAGTGGGAACCCAAATCACACCCGTCTCTTATTTCTCCCTCAAAGATAGGGTGAGAGCATGGGCTGGAGAGGGAAGTGATTCCAGCCAGCACTCCTATGGGTGCCCTCTGGCACTCTCTCCTCTGAGGCTGGGAAGTGTTATTCCAACCGCATCCTGGAGTCTGAAGATGACTGTCAAAACAGAGCAGAGATATCCACAAGAGGTACAACATCACGCAGGAGTGATGGCACAGAACAGGGGTGGCCAACAAGTCGATCACGATCCACCGGTCGATCGTAAGGCCAATTTTGGTCGATCGCTCGCAATGTCTGGGGTGGAATTCCATGTACCATGGACTTTGAAGCGATTGTAGCTCTTATAACTCGAGCGGCGCCGCTGCGGTGCCCGGATGATTTGAAGCAGCAACTCGAGCGGCGCCGCTGCGGCGCCAGGCTGATTTGAAGTGTCAAATCATAACATACAATCCTAGGAAACCGACAAAATGGGGTATCAGAGTTTATACTCTAGCTCAGGGGTGGCCAACAAGTCAATCGCGACACACTTTTAAGATAAAAAGTAGATATTATATACAGAAAAGTTGGCCACCCCTGGCACAGAACACCCTTCAAATTCATCTTAAAAGTTTTTCAGAGCAGATATGCTCTCTGGCATGTTCACAGATGATCAAAACGGGAAATGAAGGATGGAGACCAATATTCTGATTATTCAAAACAAAAGGGAAACTAATCCCAGAGACACTGGGGGAAACGATGAAAATCGTCAGGATAGGAGCAAGTCTGATCCAGCTATGCCTCCAGTCAATCAACCCATCAATCATGTATGGAATCCCTCCTCTGTGCCAGGCTTGTGAATAAGAATCATAAATTAGAAGTGGTTTCTGCCTCCTGCCTTCAAGGACATCAGTCAGGAGGTATGTATGTGGCATAACGGAATGACATTCACACTAGAGTCTGAATTCTGACTGTGGCATTTAACAGCTTCAAGATCATGGACAAGTAACTTCTGTGAGTTTGTGAGCCCCTATTTCCTCATCTTCAAAATGGGGGTAGGATGGCATCAGGCTTAGCTAATACATGTAAAGCACTAGATAACATGAGTAAAGTACTAGCACAGCGCCTGATCCATGTAAGGCCTTCAATGAAAACAGCACTGTGTTATCTGAATTCCCTTTCTTTATGTGCAAACTGGGAATAATCAGATTCCAGGGCTACTGTGAGGACTAAGGGAGATGGGGCACATGCAAAGCCTTTGGCTCTGTGCACCCCCCAGCAAAGTGGAAGCGAGTGTGGAGGGACAGAAAAGGGCACACAGCTTGTGCCAGGCTCACACACTGGGGAAGGACTAGCAATTGGAAGGTAATTTGCAGATAATTTGTAACTCTACTCAGTATAAACATTACCTCAACACCAGAAGGAGCATTTACAGAGACTTAAGTCACTGAAGCTCATTTTGTAGCAATTTCAAGTCCACAGAAAAACTTAAAACTGCTAGTGAATACTGTCCTAAGCTCAAATGAAAGGTTCCCAAGGAACAAACTGTCCTTCAGAAAACCTGCTATTATACTTGCAAAGACAACAGTGATACCCCTCCACCCCCACCCTCTTTCACTGAAGGAAGTCTCAGCACACACCACACTTGTGAACTCTGGCCACAGCCTGAAGTCATTAATTTATATAGAGCTTTATTTTCAGTCAGGGGGTAGAAATCGCAGAAGAACTTCTTGATGCCAGTTGTACTGCAGTGGTATTGACAGTGCGTGTTAATACCCTACCTTCCAAAAATAATCCCATTGTCTATAGAAGCAGAGCCACTACAAACTAGGCCGGGTTTGGGGCTGGGCTCAGAACAGATGATTTTATAAAACTGAAATTCAAGTAGATGCTGGAATGGTGCAAGAGAAAAAATTCACACTGTGTCCCTCTGTTCCGTCCTATCAGCTTTCCTGACCCTTTTATATTCAGCAAGCACGGGATGCCAAAGATATTTGGCCAGTGTAACAGGAGCCTGGGCTTGAATTTCTCCCCCTTCTCTGGGGTTCTTCTTTCACAGTTATTTACCTAATGGAAATTTCCTCTTTAATATCCTTGCTCTACTGAGTAATTGCTGGTGACAGTGCTGTTCTTGTCACCAGGGCAGATGGTGACCACGTATAACAGGAACAGGGAGGGAAGTGACAGGGCTGTGCAGTGTGGGGGAGAGTCTGTACTGTCTCAGCAGAGGGGGTACCGCTGCACACCTCAGCTACCAGCACAGTCACAGTGCTGACCAGTGCTGCCTGAACATATAAACTCACAACACTTACCTACATGTTTTGTCTGTAAGCAAGGGTGTCGTGAATTTTGTGGGGGCTGCCCTAATGGGGTCAAACAGGCAGGGGCAAGGGCGTCAAATTCTTATTCTATCACTTACTAAATATGAACCCTGGTAAGAGCTGCTTCACTTCCTTGAACCCTAGCTTACTCATCTGCAAAAAACAACCAGATATGCTCTACTCCAGAGGGATGCTTTGGAGGATTACAGAGAGAACACAAAATGCTTAGCCATGTCTGGCACATAACAGCCATCAACGCTTACAAGTTTCTTGGAAGCAGTCTGGAGGCTTAAACTTCAGTCATTTCCACCTTTGCTGAGACCCAAGCAGAAAAACCTTCTTTGAGGCAGGGAGGACCCATGTCACTTCAGAACTACGTTAAGGTCTTGACCTCTTCACTCTGTTTCATATTGTTAACACAACCAACACAATCATGTTAAAGATGATTCTCAGAGTCTGAGTTTTGCCTTGACGCTGAAAAACCCTTTTTGATACTTGTGAACAGGGAAGAGTTAAAAGAGAATGAGATCCAACAAGACACAAGGCAAACCAAACAGCTAGTCTTCACTCAGCCAAATGGTGAAGGGGGTGGTTGGGGGTCATTAAAAAAAAAAAAAAGGCATGGAACAAGTTGAGGTTTGGCAAGAAAGAGGCATTTCTGGAACCCAGATCTCTATCCACTAGAAGTAGAGCAGATTTGTTTTTAGTTCTATTCAGTTGTGATTATGTGTAGCCCCCTTAAGGCAAAGAGAGAAACAGGAAAGAGTCCAGAAAAGAGACCCCAAGTGGGAACAATAAGACATTTTAAAGCTGGGACTGACATTCTATTCCAGTAACATGCCTAAGCCAATGACCTTGCTTTTTTTTTGGTCTCTGGAGATCTAAAAGCCCTCCTACCCTAAGACATACACCATGTTGCTATTTCACAGATAAACACTTATCAGGCAGCAGACACTCCTTTTCAGTTAAGAAACAAAGTTATCCAAAGCCACCCAGGGTTATCTCAGCACACAAGGTCTAAACATAAGCAACAAAGTCAGACCTCAAGACTGTCCTGGTTCTTAACTAGCCCAAGACACACGCCTGCTGACCAGGCACATCTCCACTGCTCTGACCCAGTTGTGACCTCAGATGTGTTTCAGATTAATCGAGAGGTTCAAAGTGGCTTGAAGCACTCTCGGAATAGAACTTTGCTTTTTCCTTGAAAAGGAATACCGGTAGCTGAGTTTATTATGAGGCTAAAAGCACGGATATAAGCAGAATACTCACAGAAAGATATTTTCAACAGCAGGCATGTGTCATGGCACAATCATGTCCTATTTTCCCTGTTTTCTCTACACTGAAGGTAAAGAACCACGTGGGAAGGACGAATCTTTACACCTAGCTATGGATGGGATGGTGTCCCACCTTTTAGCTCTTCATCAACTGGGTCTTGCTGTACACTTTTCCCCAGATCGGTAGGGGGTCATGTTGAGGGTTTCAGGCCCCCACCTGTCTACTGCTGAAAGCTCCTTGAAGTGCAGCCAGAAGAAAAGCCAGAGGTGGGATTCTGTACAGCCAGTGATAGACAAGAGGGACAGGCCCTCCTACGCCACGGCAGACCGCCAGTTTAGGCATCCTAACAAGGTTTTTCATAAATGGTCCATGCCACAGATTATGTGGGAAAAAAATCCCTGAGGTGGTCACACCATAATGTCCACTTTGGCAGAGAAATTATTTCAACATGAAGAAAGCACACAGGCTCTGAAAGGCAAGGAGTCCCAACTCCAGCTCTGTCACTAGTATCAGCTGTTGAATATGAGCAAAACACACACTCTTCTTAGGCATCAGTGTCTTCATCTATAAACAGAGAACACTACCATAGAGTGGCTGCATTAATCCAGAGAGACCTTGGTTTTAAAAGTCCTTGGGGAAAGAAGACAAAGCAAGGTGTCAATGCCAAGGGTTATTACTGCAAATGCTATCTATCCTTTCTTCCAGTGAGTGTTCTGCTCCCCCTTCCTCCCCAACTGAATCCTGTGTGTCTTATCCTACAATATAGGCAACACCTTATACCTGTGCTGGAATAAAGGGAAGCATAAAGAAGTCAATTATAAATTCAGTAATAATATCTTTCAAAAAGCTAGGTGGAATAAAGATATTTTCAGGAAATCAAAACAAACAAACCTGAGAAAATCCATTGCCAGAAGACCCACAAACGAAGTGCTTTCGCAGATGGAAAATGACTCCAGACGGATATATAAAGAATGAATCATAACAGGGCGACTACATGTATAAACCTAAATCGATATTGACCATTTAACACACAGAAAGCTAATGTTTAGTAAGAGTAAAAAATAATATATGTAGAACTAAAATACATGACAACAATAGCAAAAAAACAAAACAAAACAAAAAACCCAGAATAGGGTAAATGGAGGTAAAGTGTTATAAGGATCTCGCATTGCCTAAAGAAAAATAAAGGTACAGGGACAAATAAATTCTCAATGACCCATTAACTCGGCTCCTCAATGTCTATGGGAGAGATTCTTGTACACGTACTCCAGGAAACATGAACAAGAATGCTAATAGCGACATCATTCATAATAGCAAAACACTAAAATAGTCCAAATGTCTAACAGTAAAATACATAAAATTGTGACACATTCATACAATGGAATACTAGATAGCAGTAAAAATGAATGAGCTACAGATATACATATCAACATGGATTGATCTAAAAAATGTGATGTTGAATAAATAAAACAAGGCCACAGGGGATATATTCAGTATGACTTTATATATAAATTCAAAACTGGCAAAATTATGAATACATTGTTTCATGACACATACAAATATATGGTAAAACTATGCACAGAAAAGAAAGATGTGATTAATAAAAAATTCAAACAGAGATTACCTCAGGGTATGAAGTGAGTGAAGGGCTATGATCAAGAAAGCTTCAAAAGCAGTGGTATATTCTAGTATATCTGTAGAATATTGTACTATATTCTATTAGTATATTCCATTGTTTAAGCTGAATGTTAGGTCCTAGCATTTATTTGATTGCTCTTTAAAGAAAACACATACTACACAATACTTTATTGATTGGTTCTTCCATAATTAAAAAAATATATATTTATGCAACTATTCTTCTAAATATGCCACCAAAGGCAAATTTCTTTTTTAAAAAACAAAAATTAACTTCATAAAAATTTTGCTTGTATTTGAAGTACCACCATATTGAGAAAGATCATAAACAGAATGTTTTCTAAATTTTGCCAAAATTGTAGGAAAAGAGAAAAAAAAGAAAGGACAACCTATGGAAAAAATAAAGATAACTAGACAGCTATTCTAATCTTGTAGAAAACTTCTCATTGTAATGATGGAGACAAAAGCAAACTATACAAAAGTCCTTTCTCTATTCAATACCCTCTTTTTTCCCTTCAAAAGCAAGGGAAATCTTAGAAATGAATCATTCAGCAAAAGAACGAGAAGCTAAGAAGTAGTGGAGAGAGATGATAGCTTGCATATTCAAATAATCATGTTAACCACAGAGCCTTGAAACTTCTTCTGTTCAAGAACAATACAAGTTGATAACATGACTTTAGTTTAATCTCTTAGTTTAGAGCTAACCTGTACATTTAGGTGACCACATGCCACAGGAGGCTACGGGCCCTTAAAACGGGATTAGTACAAAGTAAGATATTCTATAAGTATAAAATACATACTAAAATTCAAGACTTAAGATAAAAAACAAAGAATGTAAAACATCTCAATTATTTTTACCTATTGAAACAATATTTTGTATATGACAGGTTAAATTAAAATATTAATAATTTCACCTTAAAAATTTTCTTAATGCAACTACTGGAAAATTTGAAATTACAATGTGGCATACATTATATTTCTATTGGATAGAGCTGGTTTAGAAGTCTGACTCTAAAATGTATAAGGACTCAGTTTATTAGATTAAGATTAAACTCAGAAGGTACCCAAGTCTTGAATCTCAGTTATTTCCTTCCACTTAGACTTTATGTCTAGATAACCAGTAATTTCTTACAAATGACTGCGATTCACTAAGAACTATTCTTGCAAATGACTGCTATTCTCTATTAGAGCACAGAGCAGATGAAAGGCATTGGTTTGGATTTAGGAAGAAGGGTTTTTGTTACTCAAGATGGAAATATCTGGTAGGAAGGTGGGTAGAAAGTTCCTTATGGGGACATACCCACGTCAGCTACTACTCTTAGAATGTTTCCTCATCCAGCAGGAACTGCTACAAGTCCTTGACTCTTCAGCTTCAGGCTGGCCCTCAGGGATGGCCTGGTAGAGCTCTGGGGGCTCCCCCTGCATACAAACCCGCAGGGTGACTCGTTCCTGCACTGCTTCTGTGTGCACTGGTGTGGGCAACTCATCATCGTGCACTCGTGCTTCCATCTGTTTTCCTCACAAGGCTAGGTGGGCGCTGCACTCAGTGCTAAAGAGCTGAGTCCAATGACAGGGAGGTACTGAAGGGTTGGTCACTTGGGCACACATGCCCCCAGGCCCCCATGCTGGGGACACTATTACAGTAGGGTGACCAGACATCCTGTTTTTGGCGGGACATCCCGTTTTTGGCGGGACAGCCCTGATTTTTAACAATTTGTCCTGTGTCCTGCGGCATTTTAAAGAAGTCCCGATTTTTGGAAAGAATGCACGACAAGCTAGGGAACAGCAGGAGATAGACCAAATTTTTAAGCAAGAACGCCCCC